>JAYMTP010002437.1:0-19788 GCA_036897365.1 Geranium brycei
CACCTCCTCCGCTGCGCCACCTGTCGCCAGTGGCCGGGGGCGGGCGCTGCTCCTCTGGCCTGCGGCTGCTGCCCCAGCGGTCGGTTTCTGGAGGCGCAGCCTGTGCTGCGCCTTCTGAACGACGGAACCTGGGAACATATTTTGCTGGTGCAGCGCCAGCAGCAGGAACAGTGGCTGCAGCAGCAGGGGCAGCGGCCGCAGCGGGGGCGGCAGCAGCAGCTGGGGCAGAATCGGGTTCAGGGCGGGACCCAATGGGAGCTTCAGAAGGCTTGGGGAGCACGTCGAGTGGTCTACGGAGAAGGGCTTCCTTTCTCAGCCTTTCTTTCTCCTCTATGTCTCGTTCCCTCTGGCGTTGTATCTCAGCAATCTCATCCAGCTTGGCCCGGCGCTCGGCTTCTTCCTTCTTTCGCCTTTCGGCCTCTGCAAGTAAATCACATTAGTCATTAGGTCTGCCCAAAAAATAACCAAACCAAACTCCATCGGTTTATATAATGAAACCCAGCAAAAAATCAAACCAACCCAAAAACCAATCGATCTTAATTAATTGGGCTTCAAAATATTGGTTACACAATAAATAAGTCAAGACCAGCCTAAAATGTGATAATTTCATGAAAATTGGTTCAAAGAAAATCCAACTGAAAACCATCAAGTCACATAATAAGTCAAAACGGTCTAAAATCTGAGAATTGAATGAAATTTAACTGGTAAAAAACCAAACCAAATTTTATAGGTTCGGTTTAAAACTGAACTGAACCGTGAACAGCCCTATTAGCCAGTGATAAATATTCCACAGCTTATATGGTAGCAGTACTTAATCTGAAGCTAAATGCTCGGAAATATCAATATCCAAATCATGAACGATATGTGATCAACAGAATCATTTGGATGTCGGGTTTGAAGTTGTATCAGTATAGAAATACCTTCGCGCTTGCGAGCTTCCTCCTCTTCCTGCTGCCTTCTTATCCTTTCCTCTTCTGTCCTCACATAGAATATCTTCTTTCTCAAAGCATCTCTCTCCTGTTTACGGGCTCGGATTATTTGCCCAATATGCTCCACTCTCTCAGCTCTCCGCCTTTCAAACTCAGCTTGACGGCGGCTTTTAACTCGTTCCTGGAATATATTCTGTAGATGGAAATATATATAAGTGATGCTAAGTCCTTTATACTACACGAGTTCAGAGAAATGGGCAAACAAGCCACAAACTTGACGAATCTCAACGCTAGCCATGGATATTGAATGAGATATATAATATCTCTACCATTTCATGATCAAATTAATAGCAGCTGTAGTAAATTTCAAGATATCTCTATCACCACCACGAGATAGAAACATACCTTATTGTCCAACATCCTGAACAGCCTATTCTTCTCCTTGAGGTCACCATCATGGCGTTGCCTGCTCAGCTCAGTTTCTCTCTGCAAAGAAGAACATAGGGATTATAGTTTATATTTCTAAACATCTACTAATTTACTATATAACTGATCTGTTCTAAAATCACGAATCAAAGGGTTTACCTCTTGCTCCTTCTCATGGAACACCCTCTCTTCCACCACACGCCTCTGATATGCAGCTTCAATCAAGGGAGCTGCCTCCTCCCTCTTCGCTCTTTCCAAATAATCCATAGTCTTGGCCAGTTTTTGTAGTTTCTTCTCCATTTCCTGCCTCTCCCGAAGTTGCTCACTGAGGGCCAGCTCCATCAGAGATTGCTTCGTCACCTTTTCCTATTATAACGTATTAATGTCAAACGTAATGTCAACAACCGTGAAAGTCAGATCATATTAAAAAAATTCACTTACTCCCTCAAGAATTGGCTTCTTTCCCTTCTTCTTGCTGCGTTTTTCAGCTTCTTGCAGCATGGCTTGCGCCTCTTCAAGTTCCCGTTCCTCTATTTCTCGAAGAATCCTTTGGTTCTTCCTTTGCTCAATTTCAGTTGCGAGTCTCTTTTGTTCAGCTTCTTCGCTGATCTTCTGCAGTTTCAACCTCTTCGACTCTTCCTCGCGTTCCTTTAAAATTTCAAACATATAACATGTTTAAGACTTTAGTCTTCATTACATAAAAATAAAATCGAAGCGGTATAATAAATGGAGAAGAGGATTACCATCTCCAGAAGTTGACGCTCCTGCTCTTCCTTGCGTTTCTCGATAATTGTTTTCCGAGCTAGAAGTCTCTTATGTTCCTTGTCCACAGTTTCTCCCAAGGTTGACAACATATCATTCAGTTTCGATTCTTTCTTCACGGGAGGATATATCATGGCCCTTGCATTGTTTAAGGACTCTGCAAGCGCAGTCAGGTGATTCCGCAGTGAATCAGATTCCAGGACCTGGTAAATCAAATCCAAATGAATTAGAATACAAGTTCAAGTAAAACACATAGGAGAAACAAACGTGAACATAGGCCGAAACAGAAATCACATGTAAAAATATTTGCATTGCAACAAGTGAGCCAATTACGTTTTAAAACCTAATGTTATGACACTTTCAGAGATGTGTAATGACCTTTTATATTCCCAAGGGTCGTAAAAGGAAATTCCAGGGAAAAAGTTCTTACCAAGCCACCAAACACGACAACGCCCTTCATATGATCAACTTTCATCGCTATAAAACCGTGTTTGACAGCGTCCACAGAAATTTTCTCAATATCGGCAAAACCGAAAAACGGGATCAATGCAGATAGACTCTCGATCCTCATTGTTTCATAAACTTGGGACACCTATAAGCCAGAAGCAATAAAAAACAAATTAAATTTTGATCAAAAGAAACAGGGAAAAGAGATCCAAACAGAATACCTGCTGAAGTAGTCTCAAGGTAGCAAGCTTTTCCAAGGAAGGAACATACTGAGACAGCTGCACCTCTGCTACTGAAGAGGCAGAAAGCTTACCCCCAAGTTTTGAAACCTTAGTCAGTAAAGGCTGTATCTTCGATGCAAGATCTAGAGGGAGAGACTCATGTTCCAAAAGATTGTAAAGGTCTTTAACTTCCTGGTTTACACAGTTGAGTACCCCTTTGGAAACCTATTATAAACACCAATACTAGTCAACAAGAATCCAACTATATAAATCGGAGACTGAAACTAACAGATGTGAAATGCATATTCAGAATATAAGCAATACTGGAATCTATATCAACTCAAACTTACAAGTTCAGATAGAAGAGCTGATCTTGAGAGCTGTAAATTCGCAAAAAAAAATGTCAGAACAAATTCATAGAAGACAACAACAAGTGTACCAATGTAAGTAAGTAATACTCTTACCACTTCTCTGGTCTCAAACTTAGGGTCAATGACAAACCCTAGTAGATTAGCCATCCTCATATTGCGTTCCTTCTCATTCTCAATTTCCAAATGAGAAGCGCCATGGGTGTTAGAGTGAGGAGACACTGAAAGTGCAGCTAATACTACAGATGATGCTATCAACTGCAAATCCTTCTGACTTAGGTTCTTATTGAAGCTCTTCTGAAGTGTAAAAAGTTTGAACCACGCATAGGCATGATACAAATGGCTTGATGAAACCCAGAATATTTCAGTAAGCTTGGCATAATATACCACCAGCAAAGATGATTTGGGAGTTTTCTTAACCAGGCACATCAAGCCATGGATATCCTCAACAGAGCGAAAAGCTTCCTGCAATAAACACCACGAAGAATAAGAGTAGACACCATATGCTTCCCGCAGCACGGAAAACAGTTTGTGGATAAACGTTTAAGTACCTAAAATAATGATGATAAGAATAAGTATATTAAGATATTGATACCTGCCACAGTCCAAGTTCAGTAGCTATCCTCAGTTGCTCAAATCTGGTATCAAGATACAACTGCAAGCTCTCAGGAGCCGACAAGTCAGGTCTATCTCTTTGATCTCTGTATTTGTTGAGGTTTGACAGATGGTTCCTTATAATTTCACACAACCTACGGAACTCAGTGGTTCTCTTGTACTGCTTGCAGAACTGGAAAGCTCGGTGAGCTGTCATCTGCACACGAGATTTCAATCAGTATAACAGACCTTTTAACATCAAATGATCAGATTGCTAATTTGAGCAGATACCACCATACTAACGCCAGATATTAACTGTCTAAGAAAAGGGTCGCTATGGTCCATATTAACAAAAACTAATGCTTATCAACAGTATAAATGATTCTACTATAGTTCAAATAACAGTAAGTTGTTCTACTATATCCAAACAAAACATATTCAATTACCCTCCTACTCAATCCTATATGTACATGTTCAACCTTTCTTAAGAAATAATCAATTTGAAAAGAACAACTACTGCGGCAAAATAATATTAAAACTTTGATAGAAGAGGAAATAGTACATACTGCATAGAGAGCTTCCAACTTTGAGTTGTTTCGCAATATCTCCAGAACAGTTCTGTAGGTCTCCCACAAAAACTTAAACCAGGGGGTAACCATCTCACGGTCAGACCTATCTTTCCCTTTCTCTCCACTGACATAACTTAGCATAAGATCTTCGGGTCTTCTATCTGCCTCCAAGTCATCAACATCAAGAGCATCTTCTAAGGCCTGCGCCTGACTACGGGCCTGCTCAGCTTTCTCAGTGGACAAATGCATGAAATGTTTGATCACCTCCTCCAAAGAGTTAACATTTACTTGCTGACATACGATTCTATACTGAATCAATCCATCCTTTGCAAACCTTCCCTTCCTCAGGTCAACACATAGCTCCACGTACTTGAACATGATGCGTTCAAGTGGCTTCTGCCAAGCACGGTGCCTTTTCGAGGTGATAAGATCATGAAGTGCTTGCAAGGCATCCTGCTTCTGCCCGACATTGATGAGCTCTGTATCACAAATTGCATGAAACCAGTCAAGCAAGCCATATAGAAAACATACATGTAGCTATTTTTATGTACTTATTAAAGTAATTCACATGCACCGCGCATAATGACATTAATAATAATCTGTACATTGAGAAAGATGTACCCCATGTGACAAAAATAGTAATGATTTGACGATAAAGGATGTATGGTCAAATGCTTTAAGCTACCAAAGATCATAAAGGGGGAAGCAGTGGAACGTAATGCTAGTTACAAATTAGCTACTAAATATTTCTACAACACCAAGGGGCATGGGAAGTAAGATGAAAGGGTGAATTCTGTCACTAACCTTCAGCTCTCTTCAGGGCATTCTCCGGTTTTGCAAAAGTAGACATATCTGAAAATCAGATTGTAGCCTGATCAACAAAAAAGGACATCGTGTAAGTTAAAATAGTCAATTCATTGATGAAAAAAAATCTCTCTGTCGTTCAGAAAATATGAAGGTAAAGCACACCATTTTAGTCCACCCTACCCAGAACTATAAAAAGAAATTATAGATTTGAAATAGATTCAAAATTCCTATCACATAATATGACTCCAGACACATAAAACATCAACAGTAAGTACTTCAAATCAGTAGCGATGCATCCCCTGATTTGCCAAAAACCACAAATTTCCCATGACAATGTTCAGATCCAAAAAGTCATATCAGATGTATCTCATAACAATTTCAACTAAAAAAACGAGACCTTCCTCTTCCAAATCTAGTGAACAAATACACATGTCAAAATGTGTCTGAATCAATCTCCCCAGACATGATGATAAATTTCCAATAGTTTAAAACAAACCAAAACTGACCCCATCCTCACTAACCCATCACAGATTCACCCCCAAATTCCCAAACTTTGAAGCAAAACCCCAATACCCAGATCATAAAAATCAACCAGCACAACAGCCAAGATTCACACACACCTCAAAACAGAACATCAGATAAACAACAAGCCACATAATAAAGCATCAGATCATCCCAATTCCATTCTATCAGACCCAAAATCTCTAAAATCCAACCCAAGAACATACAAAAAACAAAAAGAAAACACAATCAACCCAAGAATCAATCAATTCGCAGAGAGACTGAGAGAGATTGTGCTGGTAACATATAGAACAATCAAGAAGCAGCAAGATTGAAGGTACCAGCGAAGACGAGAGTGACTGTAAAGATGGCCGCTTGAGGTCTCTATCTCTCTCTCTCTTCCTCGAAGCTTTTGTGAAGCGTGAGAGAGATTGTGCCAATCCAGAACTAGGGTTTTTAGGAGCTCCGTTTCTGTGTTGTTGGGCCTTTATGCTCAGTGAAGGCCCATTTCTTCTGTTACTTTTTTTATGTTTCCTTTTTTAAGCTTAACATAGAGTGAGAATAGTAAGGATTGAATTCAATTTAGTTTGTTTAATTTTATTTGTCAATATTTGTTAAATAATGTTAAATGCAACTAGATTGTTCAAAAATAACCGAACCAAATCAAACCGAGTCGAAAAATAACCAAATCGAAATGAATCTATTTGATTTGGTTTAAAATTGAACCGAAATTCATTGGTTCAATGTCAAGTTATCAAATGAGAATCGACGAAAAATCGAATTGAAAATCGATCGATTTGGACATGTGGCTCATTTTAGGTCATCAATCCCGATTAGTTGGGCCGACAAAAACAAGTCAAATAATAAGTCAAAATCGGCTCAAAACGTGAGAATTTCATAAAAATCAGTCTAAAGTAAATCCAACTGAAAACCGATAAGTCAAAACGATCTAATATGTGATAATTTCATGAAATTCGGTTCATAAAAAACTAAACAAAAACCGATATGTTTAAAACCGAACAAAACTAAATTTTGTCAGGTCGATTTCAGTTTTTATTTTCCTAAACGGAATTGATCGGTTTGATTTAAAACTAAACCAAACCAACTCAAAATTGAACCGTGAACAGTCATGAATACAATACATATACAATGTCTACCCAAATACATAATAAATTAAGTTGAAATCAAAATTTTGGATCAATTAGCCATGATAGAAACGTTAAACGCCAATCGGTCGGACAAGATCTTATAGAGATCAATAATAAAGTAAATCATATTTAAAGGAGTAATTGAAAATTAGTGTATAGAGGAATAATCAGACAAGTCGAATATTTCCACAACATTGCAATTAGCTCATGCATAATGATAACAAAACGTTTCGAATTCGGTTGAAATATGGTATCCTAATCCGACCGGAAGTGAGATGATAAAATCAGTCCAATCTCATATTGTTGTCATTCTCGTACAAAGATAAAATACCAAAATTTGGTATACCCAATTGACGGGAATGAGATTACAAAACCTGCAATATTGTCATCCTTATTTGTACACGAGATTAGGAAGAAAAAAACACTCTTGTGTGGGCTAAAATTTAATTGGGTCAATTTACAAACACGAAATTATGGTTCAAGATGTGTTAGTTTGGGTTGATTTTGAGCCAAATCGATTAAATTCAGTTTTAAAAAAAATAAAAACCGAACTAATAAAGTTCAGTTTAATTTGATTCTGAACATGTGGGTCGTTAGTTCAGTTTGATTTGTTTCTTTAGGAATCAAGTTCCATGAAATTATCACATTTTAGACTATTTTAACTTCACAATTTTCTGATAAATTTTCTTTAAACCAATTTTTACATTTTTGGCCAGTCTTAATTTATTTTTTATTGAACGAATATTTATAGATCCAATCAACAAAATCAAGTTGATTCTATTTGGTTTGGTTATTTTTTAGGTCAGGCTCGGTTCGATTATTTTTGGTCACCCCTGCGTACAATCTCCAAAACTCTGTGATAACACATAAGTTCTCTGCCATGCATCAACAGCTAAATTTGGAACAGCAACACTACAAGTCTACAAGCAAAAAATCTGAATTGAAACACAAACTTCAAGTACAAGCAAAACCTCATTCTGCAGGATTGGTTTCTATGAACACAGACAAAATGGTGAAGATCATATGCAGCATTTGAAGTAGGGTTTTGTTATTTGAGCGGCGCCGTTGCAAGGGAAGCTCGGATTCTGTTCCATTATGCGATTTCCGGGTCTTTGTGGTTGGTTCCGTCGTCCTTCTTCTTTTCTTTCTTCTTCCTTGGCTCTTCTCGCTCTCGCTCGTCACCTGCTCGCCTTTTAGGACTAGTGCTGCTGCGGCCATGCCTCTTGAGGTCCCTACTCCTACTTCGGCTCCTTGGGTGACTTCTCCGCCCTGACACGGTCTCGGTCTCTGTCACGACTCACGCCTCTCCCGCTACCTTCATTCTCGATCCCTTTCGCGACCAGTCTCCTTTTCTTCTCTTAAAGGGTAACAATCTCTCTCCCCCTCCTTGTCTCTATCCCTTCCACGCTCCCTGTAAAAGGGAGCGTAAAAACACAGAAAACAGGTGAGCTTAGAAAATGTGTTTTACAGCACACGAGAGTGACAATTTGGCGCATTCTAGCAGCAATAAGAACACGAGATTACAAAAAGAATGAATCTAGCAGCAATAAGAGCACGCGATTACAGAAAATGACAATTTGGCGCATTCTAGCAGCAATAAGAACGAATCTAGTGAGCATACAGGTCACACAAAAAAGATAGATTATGTATACAAAATGGTCGTGACATTTTGCGATAGTATTGAAAATGTACAATTCATCATACTTCTCCCAGCACACTGCCAGTGCAGAGAAACCTGGCAGAATCGTATAGTTTTTACTTTAGGAAGCTGCTTTGGAACACCAATGGCCTGAAATGCCATGGTTGAACAACAATTCTAATGAAAGAAGGTTTTGTGCATGCAAATACATACAGCAACTTCCACAATGGAAACTTGAGAAAATGACGAACCTCACTACTTGTATAGTATCTGACCAATTATAGAAATAAAATTACTTTGCTGAGTTTGCTCCAAGAGAGAAAATCAATTAGAATAGGAGTATGAACCCACATCACACAATATAGACATACGGTTGTGAGCCGTGACATTTAGTTGTGATCTCCGTGTTAAAAATGTACGATTCATCATACTTCTCCCAGCACACTGCCAGTGCAGAGAAACCTGGCAGAATCGTATTGTATTACTTTAGGAAGCTGCTTTGGAACACCAATGGCCTGAAATGCCATGGTTGAACGACGATTCTAATAAAAGAATGGTTTGTGTATGAAAAAGACATACATCAACTTCCGTCATGGTTTCCTACACGAACTATCAAAACAAAACTAAAAAAAGTAAACTTCATTCATTTTTCACCAACAACAAATCAACTCACACCTAAAGCTGCTCAGTAACACCAAAACCGCTCACAACTAGATAATTAGTTCCGTGTTTAAGGTTTCGAGGGAATCCTAATCTTCAAAATGCAGTAGCATACACAAAGAGTAAAAATTCAGCGGTTTCTATTTCATACCTGTGTATCCCGTCTTCTATCCCTATCTCTTTCCTTTGCGGGACTCCTCCCCCGGTAATAATCCTGTCAAGCGTTAGAAACCATACACATCAGAACTCTATACACATAATATTTGGAGTATCGAGAAAAGTCAAACAGCATTTAGACAAAAAAAGGGCCTACTTTTTCGTAGCCTTCATTTTCTAATTCATCGTTAAGCTGCTCCTTTTCTTCCTCCTCCTCAAAGTCATCTTCTAGAGCACTTTTTCTAGGTTCCAGTGAACCAATTGTTTCCAGACTAGACCTGTAATGAACCGTCAGTTCAATCCCTGTAACAAGAATCATACACGTGATATTTCATCACTCAAATATCCACAAAAGACTCAAACACGTGATGTTTCACCATTCAACCTCTATAAGAAACAGAATAAGCTAAATATTAACAAAACAAACACGATTTAGAGCAAATCAAGCACATGAACGAGAATTTAAAGCATGAAAAAACAAAAAATCAGCTCAAAATGAGAAGGTACAATCTCAATGACAAGAATCAATCACATGATTTTTACAGGCGGTTTAAGCTAATTATTCACAAAACAACCGCAATTTACAGCAAACCAAGCACAGGAACACAAATTCAGAGCATGGAAAACCCAAAATTCAGCTCGAAATGAGAAGTGCAATCTCTTCGCCAAGAATCAAACACATAATGTATCATCACTCTACCTCTAAGCCAATCATTTGAGCTAATTACTCACAAAACAACCGCAATTCAGAGCAAACAAAGCACAGGGACACAAATCCAGGGCACCAAAAAACCCAAAATTCAACCTGAAACGAGAAACTACCTCTTCTTGCTCCTCGGCAGAGCAACATCACAAGAACAACCCCTCGCGAGCAGCTCGTCCACGAACTCATCGACACGAGCCAGATCGAAGCTCCCATCGGCCATCTTCCTCCTCACCTTCCTGTAGTCGCTGTAGAGAGGCTCAAGGTACCGATACACGTCGATGTCCTTCTCCGGCTGGATCTGGAGCATCTTCACGGCGAGGCACACGAAAACGCTCCTCGCCGCCGTGTCCGTACGATTCGCCATGGATCGCCGCCGATCCGCGACCAACAACAAAAACCCTAAACCCAGAAAAGCTCTTGTAGCGACGGAGAAGAAGGTTAAAACGCAGCGTTTCGCGCCCAAAAGCTTCTGGGCTGAAATGGTAAATTCAAAATTCGTTTTTTTTTTAATTTTCACGATAAATGAAATGAAATAAATATAAAAACTTTGTTTTTGTGAACTCGGAGTGACTCGGTTTTGATATATGGTAATGGGAGCTTCGAGCGAGTGAGTCAACCCTTCCATTTTCAGAGCTCAGTGAAGTAACAGATAGAGACAGTGATGATGGGTTCTGGTCTTCGTCGTGTTCGGTTACTGCTTCTCATCGTCTTCTTCGTCAATCCGCACATACCCTTTTGCTTTTCTGGTAAAAATCTATCTAAAACCCTACCTCGATCATGAATCAATTTTTGATTTTTCTCTTTTTCTTCATACGGGTTCGTTTGGTTTCTGATTGGGTTTCTGGGTTCGGTTCCTAATTTGTTTCAGATGAGTTTTGCTTGATTTTGTAATGGGTAGGGCAAAAGATGCTGAAATTTAACTCTGTTGGGGAATTTGTGTTCTTCCATGGTTTTCTGGTGGCTGTGTTTGATGTATTGATGCATTCGGTGGCTTAATTTAGGGGAAAATGACGGGATCTGATTTGATCTCATTGAGGAGTGTTTGTTGGATAGTGTAGTGTTTGGAGATCTTGTAGATAGTATTGTGCTAGTTGAACTGATGAATTGCCTAACTTTTCAATAAAGATGTGCTCTTCCATGGATCCCCATTATGGGAAAACATGGGTTGTGGGATTCTATTTGGCAATTTAGTGATTAGTTTGGTGCGGAAATTGGACTCTTGAACGTTTTGAAAACCCTATAGGTATAGGAAGCTGTATAACCGGATTGTGCATTGGCCTGAAATTAGAAATTGTGCCTTCTTAGCATGTTCTTGGTTGCTAATCTATAGTTTTGGTTTAGCATGTTCTTGGTTTGTAAGGGTTGAGGGTTGGTGGATGAATCCCGAGGAAGTGCTGATCAGTTCATTCCTTTCCATTTAGCATATGTGTAATTGGAAGTGGTTGAGTATAAAAGAAAACTATTTGCATATTTGAGTGATAAATAGCTTATTTGAACAGTTGGTGCTTAGAAAAGAGACGATATTTTTATTTTCACAATAGTCTTGCAGTGAAGTATCTTAACTGTTTATTATCTCAAGCTACTGCGTGCCTGAAACTAGTGTTTGAATTTACCTTTATTGAGGCATTTGCATTTAATTTTCATAATTTTGGATCCCTGTTCGTTTTAGCCTTTTGCTTGGTTGAATCTTCCTACTGATCAAATTTGTATTTGATCCTCGACTGACGTTCAATTAAACAGTTCTTGTCGGTCTTGAGAAACAGTTTTGTTTTCTTTAATATATTTTGTAATGTCAAACTCAAAAGGTTATTTGTTAGAACACTTTTGAATTCAGAACAACTTATTTCAAAGCAGGAAAGCCCGGTGAAGTATGCGTATCCAAAGGCGGCCGCTTCCCTCCCTTTGCATCCGAAGGGAAGCCTCCGAGTAAGGCTGGCAAGGGGCACAAAGACTTGACCCTCTGTAGGGTGTTCCGCAAAAAGACTTGCTGTGACGTAACCCAGACGCATCCCGCTTTGGTATCTGTAAGGAGGCTGGCCACAAAAGGAGAGGCCGGTGAAGAGTGCCTGCAGCTGTGGGAGTTATTGGAATGCTCCATCTGCGATCCGCGTGTCGGGGTCAAGCCCGGACCTCCTCTTGTATGCGCTTCTCTCTGCGACCGAGTCTTCGAGGCTTGCTCTAATGCTTACTTCTCCATGGATTCAAATACACAGGTGCGAGCTCAGCGTTTTTCGTTTTTCATTTCGGAAACCTTCTTGCGAATATTTTGGAAACTTTCTTGTGAATAAAAGTGGCTGTGAACTTATCATTTTCTTGCAAATTGTGTACATTTGTTCAAAAATGACAAAAATACCCTTGAAATTAATTTTTTAAATTATATATATGTATATTTTTTAAACTCGAGTTCGTCGGTTTTTTTATTCTCTCGCATGCCATTAATGTCCTTCCATGAGACTTCAAATCTAGATGAGTTCGGGGTAAAGAAAAAAACCGGCGAGCACGAGTTGAAAAATATTCATTTTTATTTTGATTTTTCATAAAAAAAATTAATTTGAAGGGCATTTTCGTCATTTTTGAACAAATGTACGCAGTTTGCAAAAAATATGGCAACCTTTTGTAATTTTCCCAGAATCTATTGATCACATTTCATTTGGCAGGTTCTAGCACCATGCGGAGTGAATGAGTTTGTTTGTGGTATGGCTTCCGAGTGGATCTCCAACGGCACGGAATTCTGCCACGCTGCAGGTTTTGCCGTTGCACAATCTGGTGGTATTGGCTTGGAAGAAACATCGTGCTATGGTGGGAAGGCCAGTTTTGATACAATTGCTGACTCGTTTAAGTCTTCTCAATCCGAGGTGTATCAGAGGTCGGAGAACTTGGGCATGGAGGATTTCCAGCAGTGGGTGAGAGAAATGCCGTTCAGCGAACGGGTTTCGTGGGCAGTAGGAGGAATGGTTCTCACAGCCGGACTTCTGTTTGTAAGGTAAGAGTCACCCTCTTCCGCTATCATCATATCTCCACAGTATATATACAGTACTCGAGTCACTGATTCATAACCTCAGCATCCCTTGTCTTTAATGACCCCGTGCACAAGGCTTCCACGTTGTGATGCTTTGTGTGCATTGAGGCTCGTTTCCATGTCCAAACCCGAGACCTCTAGGTCACAGGACAAGAATTTTTCCAGTTGCACCGAATAGTGTTCTGAAAATCAGCCTGGGAGGGATTTTTTAAGACACCAACCTGATTTCATATAATCGCGTCCTTTAAACTGGTGGAACGATTTGTTAGCAACTAGGTGGGTGAATGCGCTTAAAATCGGCCAATGCAACCACCTAGACACTGATTTTTAGAACATTGGCTCAGATTTCATACACCCCGGCGGTTTATTTGAATTTTTTTACTTTCAATTTTAAAAAAACGAAATCAAATATTATGGATAGCAATGTTCTAAAAAGACCCGACTTGTCCGATTAGTCCCCGGTTAATCCTCTATTAATCCTGATTAATTCTCAGAAGGCCCTCTCACTAGCGCCTAGCGTTTTTTAGGACACATGCAGAGGAGGAAGAGTTATAGAGCATACATTTTTGAGGATATCAGTGTTATTATATATTTATATAGTATAATTCATATTTTGATTGTACTTATATGATAAAAAAATATAAAAAAAATAAAAATCCAGATTAGTCCACAGAGGCCCTATCTGTTCAACTAGCGCCTAGTGTCTTTTGGAACATTAGCACCCTCATCGTCTCTAGCCTACTAACATTTCCACATTTGATTGTCTCTTGCATCGATGTTCTTCACCGACATAATTCTTGCTCTGTGAATTATAACACGATCGTTTCTTATACCGCTACTTACAATTTCCGACTATGCAGCAAGAGGAAGAGCCATAACCATCGTCAAAAGCTAGCGGCCATGCAGCGGGCGGCAAGGAGGCTGGAAGGGACAATGTACCACCAGAGCGCTTCTGGCTCTCCCACTCCCAACGGGCAAGGAGGAAATAGGAGAGGAAACAGAAGATGAACACAATCTCCTCCTTGTTTGTATGTGAACATAACATAATTGATAATTCTGATTTTGGTTACACTCTCTCTTATGATCTCTTCTTGGTAGAATGTAACAACTCTTTTTTCCAGACAAAATCATAGTTTGAGGTATGGTTGATTGTTTCTTGGGTTTTCTGTTTCTGGTTTTTGCAATGTTTGTGCCAATTTATGGATTATCTGTGGTGAACTGTGAAATTCTAGGGTGAAAAATATAATTCTCAGCTTCTCTGGCCATGGAATGGAAGTGTGAAATCTTTGGAGAGTGGCAAACAGATGTAATATGTTCCAAAAGGCTATTGTATAGTTTTGGTTATATTTGTAAAACTTGATAGGTGTTAGTAGGGGGGATAGAGCTTTTCGGATATTATGATTGTGTATGTATATTTAACTTGTCTAAAAATAGAGTAATATAAATCTGATTAATTCTTGAGGTTCTATCTGCCCGATTAGCCCAAAATGCTATTGTATAGTTTTGTTTATATTATGTTGTAAAACTCGATAGGAGTTAGTCGGGTGGATAGAGCTTTCAAATATTTTAATTGTGTACGTATATTAATTTATCTAAAAATCGAATAATATCAATTAGATTAATTCTTGAGGCTCCATTTGCTTGATTAGCATCAATTGATTTTTGCAACACTAGTGTATAGCGTTGAGTCTCAACTTCTCTGGCCGTGGACATTGTTCTAAAGAAAATGTTAAATACTAATCGAGACTAACTAATCAGACTAATTGAAGATTTTTAAAACATTTAACATGGAAATTTAAGATTCTTTTAAGGCTAAACATCGGTTAAATTAAGATTACTATTTCTTCTGAATAGTTCACAAACAAATATGACAAAAAATAATTAAAATTTGATTAGTTTACATACACTATATTGTGTTCTAAATTAATTTGTATCCTTTATGCAACCAAAATGACAATGCCATAAATGGAATTAATATTCAAGATCAAATGGAAAATAAAATCTATGGTTGTGCTAACGTGCGCATCTCTGCCATCTCCGCCAACCAAATCCTCCGTCTTTGAAGGTTTCAACCGCATTGAACCGAACATGGCAAAGCCAAATGAATCTATTTTACACAGTCACATATCTTCATTGAATATTCGCTTTATCTTCTCAAATCTCTCATTTACAGTCCAGATTCATCTCCTCCTCTTCTCAAAACCCCAACTATTTGATCCCTTTTATCCAAAAAAATTTCTGGGTTCCTCTTTGTTGACCTTGTAGAAAGTAAAGTTGAGTTTTTTTCCATTGCTTTCTCTCTCTTCTGCACATACCCTTTTGTTCTATTTCTGTTTGTATCTCTAATCTCAGTGCCCCTTTTCTGTTTTGTGTAAATTTGGACATTTGGTCCTTGTTTTTCTCCCTAAAAAGTTGGGATTTTTTTGTGTTGTTGGTGTTTGGTTCGGTTTGGTTTTCGAGTTGTTTTGGATCTGTTTGTTTTTCTCTTTCCGGGGCAATTGGAAAATAGTTTCTGGGTTTTGATTTGAAGGGCATGATGATGACAATGGAGGGGATGATGGATAAGGTTGTGTTGGACGATGTGATCAGGAGGTTGCTGGAGGGGAGAGGAGGCAAGCAGGTTCAGCTATCGGAGAGTGAGATTCGTCAGCTCTGCGTCAACGCCAGACAAATCTTCCTCTCCGAGCCCACCCTCCTCGAGGTCCGAGCTCCAATCCGCATCTGTGGTGAGCTCTCTCTATCTTTCTCTTGAATTTCTGCAATTTATTGCGTTTTGTTGATAATGATGCCCCATTTATGTTGGTTGAGGAGGTTTGGATGAATTTGAGCTATATTGTTGATCTGAAATGGGTATTAGTTGATGTGGTTGTGTTCATATCTGATTTATGTTGGTTGAGGAGGTTTGGATAAATTTGAGCTATTTGACATGTTTGGATGTTGATGTGAATTGGGTATGTGTTGATCTGAAATGGGTATTAGTCAATGTGGTTTATTGCATATTGCTGAGTGTGTATGGGTTTGATTTGTGCTCGGGAAATTTGAGGCTGAAAGTTCAGTTTTTGGCGAAATGTGATTTTTTTTCTTGATTAGTGCATGTGGTTTATTGCATATTGCTGAGTGTATGAGTCTGATCCTTTGTGTTTGGGATATTGGAGGCTGAAAGTTTAGTTTTTGGAGAATTGGGATTTTTTCTTCATCGGTGCATATGGAAGGCTTCTCATCAAAGAGAGCACATCATTTTTGTGTGTAGGGTGATGGCGTAGTGGTTTATTCGTCGTGGTGATGAATATTTTCATCCAATGTGGATCATAGTGCTTGTGTTATGGTATAAGTTTTGTGGGTTGGAATAGTTTCTCCATATTCCAATAATGAACAAATGAGACTTGTTGCTTTTATGACTTTTTGGCATGAGAAATGAAAGCCTTATGTGTTTATGGCCTTTACCTTCTTGGTAGATAGCATTGCTATGACCTAATGTAGGCATTACCTTATGAGTTTGGTTTGTGATAATTGGACGCTGAGTGTTTAGTTTTCGGTGAATCGGGATTTTCTCTTGATTAGTGTATGTGGAAGGTTTCTCAGCAAAGAGAACATTTCATTTATGTAATATAGGGTGATGGTGTACTGGTTTATGAATATATTCGTCTAACATGGATCGAAGTGCTTGTTGTGTTATGTTATTAGTTTTTTAGGTTTGTATAGTTTCTCGGTATTCCAATAATGAAGAAATGAGTTTTGTTGCTGTTTTTTTATTTTTGAGCACGAAAAATAAAAGCCTTATGTGTAGGGCCTTTGATTTCTTGGTAGATAGATTTGTTTCTATGATCTAATGTAGGAATTACTTTCCGACCCTAGAAGTTAAGTGGTTTTGAGGTTTACAATTCTTGCACAATGTTTGGAGGCTCTCATATAAGAGGAATCGTCTAGTTCTGTCCTATAACTTCAATCTAAAACTTAACATTTTCCATCCAAAAACTTAACAGATATGAAACTTGAGTGTAGTCAAATGACCCAAATCTTAGTTGAGTGTGGCTAAGTGGAAATGACGTATAGTTGGAGATTGCTATATGAACTTTTCCCAAAAATATAATTTGCAACAAATTTATGCGGTTTGGTTCATTTTTAGTTAATACATACATTTCCGACCTTGTATAGGTGATATACACGGCCAATACCAAGACCTGCTGAGGCTATTTGAATATGGCGGCTTCCCTCCTGCCGCAAACTACCTCTTCCTCGGAGACTACGTCGATCGAGGCAAACACAGTCTCGAGACCATATGTTTGCTTCTGGCCTACAAAATACGGTATCCAGACAAAATATCCCTCTTGAGGGGAAACCACGAGGATGCAAAGATCAATCGGGTTTACGGGTTTTATGACGAGTGTAAGAGGAGGTTCAACGTCAGGCTCTGGAAGATATTCACCGAGTGCTTCAACTGCTTGCCTGTGGCCGCCCTCGTCGACGGGAAGATACTCTGCATGCATGGGGGGCTCTCGCCGGAGATGGAGAGTATGAACCAAATAAAGGAGATCGAGAGGCCTCTTGAAGTTCCCGATAGCGGCTTGCTTTGCGATCTGCTTTGGTCCGATCCCGATTCTTCAGTCGAGGGCTGGGGGGATAGCGACAGAGGCGTCTCGTGTACTTTTGGCGCTGATAGGGTCGCTGATTTCTTGAAGAAGAACGACCTTGATCTCATTTGCCGAGGTCATCAGGTAAACACATTTTTTATAGCATCGCTTATATAAGTAAAGAAGTCGTGCACAAACCCTTATTGACTTTCTTGGTTAAAATACGTCTTGGTGATGGTAGAATCTAACGTATATAGATACTTCATGCTATATTTTCTGGAGAGTCCGAGGAATAGAACAATTCGATGGAACAATTACTATGAAATGAGCTTTTATGTCATAAGAATGATTTCCTTATGCTGACACTACACATTTTCTTGACCCTGATCAATGAAATTTATATACTGTTACTTCATGCTATATTTTTTGGAGAATACGAAGAATAAAACAGTACGATGAAATGAGTTTTTTTTGTCATAAGAATGTTTTCCTTATTCTTGCATTGCACATTTTCTTAACCTTAGATCAGTAAAATGTACAGATTGGACCGTGTAATTACTTTAACTTGTATAGTTACTTCATGCTATATATTTTTGGAGAATTCGAGGAATAGAACAGTACCACAAAACAATTACTATGAACTTAGTTTCTTGTCATAAGAATGTTTTCCATGTGCATTTTCTTAACCTTAGATCAGTGAAATTTACATAACTTGTATAGTTACTTCAGGCTATACTTTTTGGAGGATCCGAAGAATAGAACAGTATGATTAAACAATTACTATGACATTACTTTTTTGTCTTGAGAATATTTTCCGTATTCTTGCACTGCACATTTTCTTAACCTTGATCAGTGAAATTTAAATATCATATCGTATAATTACTATATTTTTGGGGAATCCGAGGAATAGAACCGTATGATGATGAAACGATTACTATGAATTAGTTTCTTGTCTTAAGAATATTTTCCTCATCTGTGAACTTTACATATTGGACCGCGTAATTACCTAAAATTGAACTGCAGGTTGTGGAGGACGGTTACGAGTTTTTTGCTAAACGGAGACTAGTCACGATTTTCTCAGCTCCAAACTACGGTGGAGAGTTTGACAATGCAGGAGCACTGTTGAGCGTCGACGAATCCTTAGTTTGTTCGTTCGAGATACTGAAACCTGCAAACAAAGCAAGCGGGTCTAGTTCTGGCGCGCCCCTTAAGAAGGTAATTTACGCACATATAATGTTTCTATTCAGTGTTCTAAAAATTCCCAATAAGTCCCCATAAGACCCTCTCTGCCCGACTGACGTTTCGATTCTAGATTGTCTTTCTCCGTTTTTTCTACAAACGAACTTTACAAAGATTTTCACCTCGAGTCTTTCTGTTTTCTCGAGCAGCCCTCGAAGGCTTGACGGGGGAGAAGAGTTTTGGAGATTTCTATGCTCAGAAGGGAGGCGAGCGAGCGCTGGCACCCGATTCTTGCGATGGGAGTCGAAACCTGTAAATCAAATTGATGGTACATGTATTTTTTTTTGCCCTCTGTGCAGGAATGAGTTTGTTTTTGCCCTTAATATTGTATTTTGAGGATGACACTTTTTATTTAGTTCTGTTGATCAAATGTCTAATTGTTCTCCCATTTCTTTTGTTGGGTTGTGTAATTTGCAAGTTCCATTTATTTTTTAATTAGCCTCTCCTAATTAGTCTTTAGAATGTCCTCTCTAGCTGCCAAACAAATACTGTAATTCATTTGAAAATATTGGAATAGTACCCAAAATGTTTAGGATTTAATGGTAAGAATTGGTCACGTAGTTTTATTGAGTTTTAGTAAGGTGGCCCAAAATAAACGAACCAACAAAAACGACATGAAAAGTAACTGAAGTGATTTTGTAACAAACCAAATTTCAATGTGACACTCTTAAAATGAACAAAATTTTGATAATCGGCTCAGAATGTAAGAATTTCATGAAAATCGGTTCAAAGAAAATTCATCTATAAACCGATAGTCTCAATTTATTGGGCCCAAATGTTTGGATTGGGCCTGGGTTGAGATTCAGCTTAACCCACTCACCCAAACTTTGTGTTCAAATCAAATCTTAACATTCATTTCAGTAATCTTGTCTATCAAAAACCAAAACAAAATTCAGACCTGACCTAGCCCTAACATTTTTTTTTGTTCAAATCTAAACATAGTCCCAACTTTCATGAAAATCGGTTCAAAGAAAATTCATCTATAAACCGATAGTCTCAATTTATTGGGCCCAAATGTTTGGATTG
>JAYMTP010002438.1:0-19786 GCA_036897365.1 Geranium brycei
CTAATTAATGGGCTAACCCTAATGGGCCTTAAGCTAATAATAATATAATCTAACAACCTCCCTCAAACTCAATACGGTATAAATCGAATTGAGTTTGAATTTTAACACTTTGATCGCTTTGATTCCTTTGAACTTTTTGATTTCTTTGAACACTTTAATTTCTTTGAGTGGGGGCGCATTGGCCAGAACTGGTGGATGCAGTCGGACTTTGATAACCTCTGAGATTTTTTTTTCTTTTCTAGCTTTTCCAGATTATGGGAATGTTCACGTGCCGATTTTTGAATTACGGTATAGCTTTCTTCTTTCTTCTTTTTAATCTTCTTTCTTCTTTTCTTCCTTCTTCTTCTTCTCTTCTTTCTTCTTTTCTTTTCTTTTCTTTTTCTTTGTTTTTTTTGCGTGAACAGTACCGATGAACAATACTTCAGGAATAGTACCGATAAACAGCACTCAAGACGGATGAATAGTAATTTCAAATTTTTTCTTTTCTTTTCTTACCTCTGCCTCTTGGACATTGAACCTTTCACGAAGAACATCAAACCTTTCACGAAGAACATCAAACCTTGAATCTTGAACGTTGAACCTTTGATGAAGAACATCGAACAATTCTTGATTGTACTACCCACTCATCATTGACGAGTGGGTAGAACCTGAATTCAGCGAAAGCCTTAATGACCCCAGTCAGTGACTCGTACAACTCGTCCAAAAAGTAGTTACTGTGTATACACTTTAAAATGACAAAAAAACTCACACACACACACACAAGCTCGCTCCAAGAAATTGTCATATGAAAGCGCAGACCATGCAAGCAAAAAATTTGCTAATTCATAGTTGGAGAAACAAAACGTATTGTACATAGGTTGAATTAACGAAAAATGGAATATGTACAAAACCAAAACACAAAGGCCTTGGATGCAGCATCTTCCCAAGTCTCTGTCTTGGTATATAGGAAAGACCTGATTCCGGAAATTTACAGCTGCAGAGCCGAAATAAAAACAAAGTGAAATCAGCATCAAAATTGAAAACTCCGTGAACTTTGTGACATGTAAGAATATATTTGTACCTCACTCTCTTGAGACAGCCATGCAAGCAAAAGTTATACACAGAAACAGATTATTGATAATCCTCGAGACTGGAAAAAGAAACAAGGTTATCTGAAAACGTGGCTTCCGTTCTGTTGAAGCCTTAAGTTCTCAATGAGCGAATGATAAAAGGACTTCAATGCCTTCATATCGCCAGCCTGCAGGATAGACCGTCAAGGGCTTAGTCATAGCATTTAAAGTAAAATCAAAATATCTTAAAGTCATTACTCTATTCACCGAAGTATCATTCCCGAGTTAACTGTACACAACATTTCTCATTCGTCAGTGATGGTTAAAATCCATTCAGGCTCCATCGCTAAATGTTAATTCTTATAAAAATGGATGTATACTCACAGAATAAGTCCATTGCAAAAGCTAAATTGAGTACCTGCAACTTTTGACAGTACTGCTCCGCCAAATTTTGAGGACAATGGGCAGCTTGAAAACTCTTTGAAACAAAATGAGTGAGGAAATCATTTCCAAACTTCTCGTACATGACCTTCTGGGCCGACACAATTTCCCCAAACACTATAGCCTGCACCCAGAAACAAAATTCCATTTTCAGAATCCAAGAAGCCATCTCCACATAATTTTAAATCATTCAACAAGAATAGTTGATAATGCACTATAAACTTTGAGAATTATAGCAGAGAACTAGCAAACTAGAAGGCTGAACTTACAGCATTTGGATCACGAAACTCAAAGCACTTGTCAAGAACACTATGCAAACAACAGTTTGTCGCAAAGGTCTCTATTATAAAAGTTTGAAAACCGGGTACCTGATTTGCATGCACCATGTTACACTCCAATACCAAATGTAAGGATAGATGTCTTATAGACAAGATATTTGGCAAGAAGTTACCTTTTCTTCAGCAGAAGCAGAAGGCATATCACACCAGTCTTTAATTAATCTAATGAAAATCTGTACACATGTCTAAGAAATAAAGGGAAACTGATTATTCTCAAAAATATCATGTCAATTTCACTGAAAAAATTCTAACCTCTGCCAGTCACACCATGAGGAATAGGAATTCAAACCGACTGGTATTGAACATACCTTTCTTATAAGTATATCCTTATGACGGCAAGATCCGTACAATAACAACTGCATCATCGGATCTAGGTAACTCCTATTTTGGGGGGAAAGAAAAACTGAAGACAAATCGTGTGTAGCAATCACATGGAGAAATATGTATAACGTTCGTTGCAGCTCTTGCAATTCCCGAATTTCCTACAAGAAAATAAGGAGTCTTGATGAATTAGAAAAAAAATTAACCTCTAGAATAATACTTGAGCGAGAGCAAAGCTGTAGAAAATATGACTTAAATGCAACCAATGATACCCGAGAAGAAATATCGTAACAGACAACAAACTCGTATCATAGTAAAGATCTGAGAAGCACAATTGAGTGTGCACTACTCATAAACGAAGACAGGCCAAAGCCATACAATTGTATCCTCTATATCCTTCATAAATCAAACATGAGTACTAATTACTAAGGCAATGTTATCTTGTCTATTCATATTCCTTTTTCTAGCCTTTTCTGTTCTACAAAATTCACAAGAAAACAATGCATGCAAATAACCGCATCAAGTAGATCACAGTTCAACACAAGACTGTTCACTGTATTGGTATTAACGTACCTCAGTATTAGTTCCAGGTCCTGAAGGAAATGCATCTCTGGGGACAATGCTAAAGACTCTACCGGCAATTGCAGGATATACTTCTTCTAATATGTCACGAACCAAGGTACTGAATTTGCATATAAGTTGATTGAGTAAAACAAGAAAGCCGATCAATTCCTTTGGCTGCAAGGGAACATAACCAAAAATGATCATACACACCACTAAAGAAATAAGTATTTATAACTAATTAAGTCCAACAATATATTTTAACAATCTAACACCAGAATTACATAAGTACTTCGACTCCCTGACAAACCAAAGACAGATCTCTCTTCTAGATAGAAAAAAGCTAGACATCTCTTGTAGAAAGCTTCGTCTTTATGTGAACATAGGGAAAGAAAAATAAGTAATAAGAATATGGATTACATGCTATACTAGTTTTAGTTTGTATATGCAAGGTAAAGAAGGCAAATAAACACATGTTATGGAAATTTAAAAAAAATAACAGTTGAGGCATATAGTAATATCACGCCTGCTATATTATTGCAAATAGATCAAGACCCCAAAATGAGCAGGACAGGGAAGACTATCCTCAATTACCGTTCCTTCAATATCCCCAAAGCAAGATCAGCAGGATTTAGAATATATAGGCATTTGATTTTAATTGACTGGTATCATAATAAATATGCTGCAGATAAGAAAGAGAAACTCAGCTACTTATATACCTCACTTTCAGCAAGTAATTGCTCCAGTGCAGTCGGGAGGTAAGGAAATACAGATGCTCCTAAGGTTTCCACCATACGGTGTATGAATGAAGTGACCTACAAAGCATACTAGCAATCAGTACATGAACTGATTGGTGTGATATATGAAGTATCAAAACAAATCAATAGATAATAAAAAATAATGTTTACCTTGGTTCGTAAAGGTTCTATCTTCGGAAATACAACAAGAACTTGGAGAAAAACATCCAATGTCTGTATGCAAACGAAAGTAACAAATTTAGTTCAGAGAAACATCAGTCTCTTGCAAGCATTTTCATCCACTTGATTATTAACAATATAGCATACATGAAGAAAGGAAAAAATATCCTTCGATAAACAACATTTACGTTTTTTGATCAACTATATTGCATTAAAAGAAAGAAATATATTAGACATCTAATAGTCACAACAGATCCAGGAACAAATAGTGAGTAGGGGATATTGTTAAAATATTAGGGCAATTATGTAAATCTCAAGTGTTCAAAAAACGTAAGTTCAGTTCTGAATACCAACCTGCTTGAACATGATACCAATTGCAGGACGGCTGGCAGTTACTAGACGCTCACTGAACCCCTGGTTTACACAAATATTGTAAGGAAAGATGCATAACAAGGTCAACAAAGTGTATGATATGGTTATCACAATAAAGAAAATAACTTCTATTATTAAAATGTTATGACAGGTCAGATGATGGAGTCTTTACCTTGCTGAGGGCGTTAATGGCCATGATTATTTGCTGGATATTAGTTAATCTGGAGGAGGAATCCCCTTGGGTCAACATTTTAGTATTCACTAGCAATACCTCAACCTGAAATGAAGCAAAATAACATCCGGAAACATATATCAGATACTAATAGACAGTTAAGCACAAATTCAATTCTCATCAAATGTTGAGACATTGTGTGCGCATTTAACCTCAACCTGTCGACAGAGTGGAGTGAGTAATGAAGAGAGATAGTCAGATTGCTTTTCTGGACACACGTCCTCCATTCCAATCAATAAACCAATTGCCTGCAATGGGTAGGGTTAAGAAATTAATTAGTACAAGCAAAGCTCGCCTTGCATTATCAAGAACATTTACTGTTCTGCACAAAGCGAAAAGTGCAGAGACTGAGAGAGTACCTCAAAAATGTGACTGCCGTCTTCAGACCCTGAAATCTCTTTTGTTGTATAATCCATACTTGTAAATCGAGCCACCTTATCTTGCAGGCTCTAAAAATACATCAAATGCTCAGGTAGGGCAAAGGTAAATTTGGAATAAGATGATATTAAATAAACAATGTAGAAAGAAGCACTCTTGCTGTTAGTACCTGCAAAATCATCTCTATAAAAGGTACAAGCTTTACTTTGAGTAGTTTCACAACCTTCATAAACAGATAACTTGCCCTTCGACTTACATTGTTGCTTGGATGATGTACCCCTCTCTCGTCAAGAAACGCAGCCAGAACCAAAGGAATATATTGTGTATTCTCCAGAACAAACTTGATATATCGGGTTACCGTATCCAAGTACACATATGCGACTAGCCTATTAGAATGGCAAGGAAACCTCGTTGACAAAAGCATTGGCACCAACTCACTTAGGAGTCCACTTCCAGACCTCATTGCTTCGTCATTTAATGACTCTCCAAATGCGTATAGAAGGGAAAGTGCGGCCTCCACATCTTCAACATTCCTGTCTGCTGACGATGCAGCAGCATTAGCTAATGAGTTTCTTATAAATGCTTGGGTAACATCAGGTGCTACACGCCCCACATTGCGGAGCAAAATGAATAGATCCTTTCTAAACTCCGTCATCCTTTCTTCTTCCTCCATCCCAATTTTATCAAGTACATCAAGATTGACACGGTACATAGGATTGTAGCATATCTGTGAGCGAATCCCTTCCAATATCTGCCCCACGTGAAGCAGCTGTTTCTCTCTCAGTGATAACGAGCTCTTCATCGTAGCGACATAGGCAGAGAGAAATTGCACAATGCAGAAGATTGTGTCAAACTGGCAGTTCTGCATTACATAGAACACTGATGGCAAAACTTCATCCAAAAGTTCTGTGGCAACCCTTTTGTCATCATCCCAACTCAATTTTTTGCAGCAATGTAGAACCTCTGTAGCATACCCAGTTAGCAAGGCAGCTACTCCAGAGGTCAAGTCAGAATCACTATCCTCTGCCACCAACCCAAAAATCCTGTTTACTTGAAGACTCCGCAGAAGTGATAGTTTAGCTCTTGGATCCACCATTCTCTTTGAAACTACTGCCAAAACACATCCAGCTGCAGCCACACGAAGTTGTTCCGACAACCCATCAACTAAAACTAACTCAAAAAGCAAAGGAATGAAGACGTCATTAGCAATCAACCCTATATCAATCCAAGAAATATACCTCCTCATTGAATCTAGCACGGTGCAACAAAGTTCTGGATCCGAATTCCTATACATGCATACAATGTCATACCAAGTTCTCACTATCTGAGCAATGCACTGCTCCCTCATTGCATCCTTAACCCGTGCTGCCACTGTCACTTGTTCGGGAGATGGATACTCCAAACCAATCAACTCATCATCTAGTGAATCCAGTACCCTACAGAACATATTGATCACCAAAGACCCTTTGCTCAAATGAGGCAGAAAATCAACAAACACAGAAGGCCAACTCAAAGGGTACTCCAAATAAATCAAAGTTACCAGAACTTGGGAAAGCTTGTTTTTAATAAACTCGGGGCCTTGTAGAACCCTAACACCATCCTTGCCATCAGTTTCCTCTAAACAAACCATAGAAAACACGGATTTCCGAATGAAACTCTTCTCTTCCGAGCTCATTGAAGAGTACCTGACACGAACCACCTCGTGTAGGGTCTGCAAACACCAAAACTGAACTACAACTAGCTTACAAAAGCACAATTTCTCTATACAAAGGGTAGATATTTTGGGGTTCTCCTTAATCTGTTGGCAGTAACCAACTGCTTTTGATTTGAGCATCGAATCGATAGTGCCCGATTCATCGAAGCTTATGAGTATTGCTTTATCGATATCGTCCATCTTGGCAAATACTTTAAACCCCAAGTAAAGATCTCAGACCTTCTTCTATTGCTCAAAGATAAAATCTTTGAACTGATTTTCTATCTGGTTTTCTTTGCGAAACTGAAAGGAACACGGTTGAGAGAGTAGTGTGAGAGCTTACCTTTATCAAAACAGACCCAACTTCAGATTCAGGGATTTGGTAAAAAAAAAAAAGTGTGTTGTATTTGTATTGCAACCAGGTTTCTTGAGGTTGCGTGCAGTGCTGTCTGTCGGAGCAAACCCTAGAGAGCTTCCTCTAGATTAACTCAATTTATAGTTTCTAGTTTCTCTTCTCTGGAAGAAGAATATATGTACTGCAGTTATAGCAAGGAAGAAGGGGAAGGTCGGAATTACAAAAATACCCTCCCACTACATACTGCAGAATTCTATGCTAATTTACACCCTATGGTTGTTTTATATAATCCCATACTATTTTCATAAGAAATCAATTGATGATATATATATATATTTTTTGAGACCGATAATATCAGTAATATCTATCTTGGATAGTGTGAATATCAAGTTTTGAACGTATTAATATTAGTATTAGAACTCTGATCTATGTAAAACTACCTCATTTTATTTTAAGATAAGTATCTTATGTTATAAAATAATATTTTTTCCAGATTATAAAAGATCATGCTTATCAATAATTTATCCATACTCATGAACACTATTTGGCATCGGGTTTGGAAAAGCACCTCTTTGAACCACTGGAGTAATGTGTTCATAGACTAAATATTTAGGAATAAGTGAACAATGCATCATTTCTTACAGCTAGGAAAAGAAATGTAATAAATTAGTGATAAACGCCAACATCATTCAACAATAACCATTTTTTAAGGTAAAAACGAATTTATTGATTAAATAGTAACTAACCCGGCATAAAGCGGGACAGCTGAAGTTACATATGGTGGGACAGACCCCTCACCAAAATCTCAGCTACTGTTAGTTAAAACAAACTTGGCCAATTCGTGATTTGATACCGAGTAAAAGAAAGACGAACACATGTTCCGATAGTGAATAGTACGCAACACCATTCGCTAATGATTCCTCCAAAGTTGTTCAGCTCTATCTGTCTAGCATCATGCAGAGTCACGGCCTCTATCTCATACGAATGGAGAAATCCCGTGATCACGTTGTAGAATGCTTTAATCAGGCATCCATGATAACCCCGGAGACCAATCGACTCGAACCAGTTAGCATCAAACAGAGCCACGGCCTCCACCTCATACGGATGGAGAAGCCCGTGATCTTGTTGCAGACCGCCTTAAACCAGCTTCCTCGATCAACCCTGCGATCAATATGGGAATCGCGAATCTTTAAAAATTCAAGTCCTCCCAGCTCATTGGGCTTAACATGATCAACCCATCGACACCAGAGACCCCCTGTTTCCTTCCGATACCAATCCCAACAGGACACCCAAGTGACGTATTGAAGTTTAAAAAAGCCAAGACCCCCTAGTTCGGCATGCTTGCATAAATCTGCCCACCGATGCCAGAGAACTCCGGTTCCCTCCCAGTACCGATCTACCAACCAACCAAAACCGCATAAACCAAATCGCCAGGGTTTTCTAGCCTTACATCCGATAAGCCCCGCTCCAATCTGTTTGCTCTCACTACCCCGATCACCACCATTCCCGCAACAAGTTGTTTGCCGCAGCTTCTCTGCCCATCCACCGCTAACCCCCTCCCAGACCGTCTTCCCTCACAGATAATATCAAAATAATACCCACACAATTTTACCATCGCAAACTAACCAACTCCAAAATCATATCCATATCGTGTCCGGACCTACCTCTCTGGTCAGACAACTCCCTGCACAGACCCCAAGCTTCCCTTCCTCTAATTTTGCACACCTCGTAGACGATTCCGCCACGAACCTTGTTAATAGACAAGAAACCCTAATTGCATACGCGTAGGGGACAGACCGCAAAAATTAAGAACCTTATGCAAAATAAGAATTGACAGTTCACAGATGATTTATTTTTTATATTAATTCACTGTATACCCATTAAATTAAATTAAATTATAAGTCAGAATATATTTATATTTGGGTTACTCAAAATATATATGTACCCATACACAACTTCACGTGACTACATAATAATCATATAAACATCATATTTGCTTTGCTAAAAACTAACACGAGTAACATATTCATTGAACTTAGACACATTTCAGATTCATTGAATTTGGTCGCAATTTTGGTCTAGTGATCATTGACTACCTCTATTTTCCACATATCTTCTACTTAACATAACGGTACGATTCAACGAGCTCACTACTTGTTTTGGCCACGTGGGTATTGTTAATTGGATTTCATTGACACGTCAGCATTAGTCTCGAACATTGTCAATTATTGGAAAAATACAAAAACGTATCTAGTTTTTTAGATACAAAACTTAATGCATTCCAATTTGTTTATTACAGGGTTTGATTCTTAGACTAAAATCATTTACCAAAGTATTGGATTCGTTTTTGGTAATTTGACTTAAATCTTAATTGACCAATAACCACACAAATTGTGTACAATGTAACAAATTAACCTCCTCCTATGTATGTATCCAGATATATTAAAAATATTTTATTTGATTTAATGAATACATTTTTATAAAAAAATGTTTCCAAATTAGGGTAATATGATTCTCCATACCACTTGGGTATCAAGAAAATTTACGAAAATGTCAAGTATGATATTAGAGTGTTTATTTTAGACCCATAATTGATCTCAAATATGTAATTGCAGTTAATTGTACTGAAAAAATAAAAACTTGGATTAATTTTAGTTTTGGTTATAATCTTGAGAGATCTACTTAACTGTGGTTCGGTTCTAATTCTCTTAAATCAGAAATCGCGATTAACCGTTATAGAACAAATCTCTGGACACGTATCACCCTCTCATCCTCACGCATGTCTGTCATGTATCCATCTCTTACGGGTATTCACTCACCTCAATTTCTGATTGGATTGTTTAAATTCCATTTTCAAACGTATACTTATAACTATAGTATTGCATTGATTGGAATAAAATTATGTAATTACTCCGAAAAACCTCTATATATAGTTCTAATTTTATCCATAAATCAGTCACAAAATAAAATATAAAGTTTTTCTGAAGCGATTCGGTTCGGTTAGAACCGCCCATGGTCATGAGCGGTATAACCGAACCGTCAAATCCCACACGAGCCCTCGTATTTTGAATCCGAGATGACCGGTTCAGTCCGGTTCCGAAATAGTTATAGTCGTACGGAACCAGGTCGCGAGAACAGGCCAGGTTCATCCAAATAACTTAACGGCGTAACATAACCCCGTAACGCCGTTTACACTACTCCGTCAAATAAAAACAATCCCATATATGTCGTCATTCACAAAAAGAAAATTAATTAATTTCTTTTCGTCTCGACATGAGAACATAATTTCGTCACTATCTCAACACCAAAAACTATCTATAAAAAGACGCTCCAATCACTCTCCTCCAAAAGACTCGCAACACAATCAAAATCAGAAAGATAAAAAAAAGAAAAAAAGAAAAAATTGTATTATATCATTTCGAAGAAATCGAAATGGTGAACAACGCGCCGGTGAGGTTCACGCGCGTGGCGGCGGCGTTTGAGGCGCGTGTGCGGCTGTGCGAGAGCAGCGGCAGCGAGCACTCGGCGGAGGAGGACTCGCCGGATCTGTCCGATCTCGTCAATTCCTTCATGGAAACGGACGGCGGGGATGAGGCGGGTGCGAAGAGGGGTAAGAAAAGGGGCGGTGGGGATGGTGCCGAGTCGGAGAGCTATTGGTCTAGCTCGGAGAACAAGGACCGTTTGATCGGGTTCTTGACCGGCGATGACGAGGACGGTGCGAAGCAGAGGATTCGCGCCCAGGCGGAGCTTGCATTGGAGACGATGGGGACGAGAGGCCGAGGGTATAAGCGGGAATTGATGTCTTGCTTGCGCGACGGTGGTTTTGATGCCGGTGAGTTCGTTATTTTTGTAATTTTGTTTTGTTTTTATTTTGTTGTAATTATTCAGATTTAGTGTTTTATCATTTAATATAATGTTTTTTAGATACCAAACTCATTTTAGAAAACAAAATAGGTGTATCCTTACCAATGGAGATCTTTGGTAAACCGCTTAAATTGTATTAGATATTCGGTTCTAACTATTTATAAGTTTTCTAATTGAGTCGAATTTAAATTCAAATTAAATTTGTTTAATAAATAAGTCAAGATTATGTTAAGCCTAGTTTTTCAACTTGTGAGATGACTCATTTAATATTTAGTTATTTAAATATGTTGTATACATAATTTCTTTTAAAGTATTTTGACTCATTAATTGTTTGGTTAACTATATATGTTATATAAAACTATAATTTTTAATAAATATTTATAGTGAAGAAATTGAAGAACCAAGTCAAATTTGAGTTTGAACTCAAATTTAATTGTATAATCTCGTTTGAGGTTGAGTCAGTTTTTATTTAGCCATATCGGGTCCTAATAAATTGAGGCTAGGTTTGAATTGTTCCACTAATGTGAACAAGTCATTATGGATAAAAACAATAATTCCTCCTCTCGCCCTTTTGTCAATAGTATGACTCACTGAGATTCGAACACTAAATTGTATAAAAAATAATGTTTTTATGACCAAATTATATATTATAATTTTTTATTACAGGTCTGTGCAAATCTCGGTGGGAGAAAAAAGGAAACATGCAAGCAGGAAATTATGAGTACGTTGACGTGAAAGTTAATGACACTCGCTACATAGTCGAAGTGCATTTATCAGAAGAATTCTCCATAGCCCGCCCGACAACGAGCTATGCTTCGTTGCTCAGTGTGTTTCCCGAGATATTTGTCGGGACGACAGAGGATCTGAAGCAGATCACGAGGATAGTGTGCGCGGCGGCGAAAGAGTCGATGAAGCACATGGACATGCCAATGGCTCCGTGGAGGAGGAACTCCTACATGCAGGCCAAGTGGCTCAGCTCATACAAGAGGACAAGTAACGCACAACCGGTTCATGACTCGTATGTGGCCGGTCTATCTGTGAACTGGTCAATTGGGTTTGATCCGGTTCAGACACCGGAGGTTAATTCTTATTATTGTAGAGAGAATTTGGGTGGCAAGATTGGAGGCTTGAGAGTAGAGCATTTGAGTGCGGTACTAAGCAGTGAATAGTAAAAAATGACCGATGTGTCATTTTTCATCGTAATTATTAATTTGTGCTCGTCTGGACCAGCCAAAGCCGCAATGCGACAAGAGTAAGTGAGAAAATGGTAAAACATGATGATTGGTTATTTTGGGTAAATTATAATTTATTGAGATTGAGTAATTGATTTTGGGATAGTTTGAAGTGAAGTATTGAATATAGTATTGTAAATATGATTGAAGACGTATATGTACATTAATTCTTGTCATTATTTATTATTTTCAATCATGCAGTGTACATTTTTTGTGTTAAATTAAATTGTTACAATCAAGATGGTTGAGCAAGTGATGTGATGTATAAAGTGAAGGAAAATGACAGATTGATACACCTAATAGATACTGTTTATAATTTTGATAAACTTTAGTTTAAATTTGTCATCTCCACTCACTAGAATTGCCAATTTTTTATCCATCCTCTAACGGAGTTAAAAAATAATTAAATTCAGATTTTAAAAAAAATTTATTTTATCAAAATACCAAAAATGCCCTTTATACCAAAAAAACCTCATCTCCCATCTTTGTAATTTCAATCCGCTAAGAATCTGGAAAAATTTCCCCATCTTGGTTGTTGACTATTTCCAGAAATCTTGAATTTAAAATTGTGAAGGTGGTTGAGAACAAAACCCAGAGGTTAATGTTTTGGTCAAACATTGGACAAGAGCAAGGTTTGGAGGAGATTTGAGGGGAAGGATGCGATTGTGACGGCCTCGACGAAGGGTAACAACGATCGCTAGGAGAATGGAGATTCTCATATTTGGGCAATGCACAACATCTGGTCTACGGTCTCAGAGGTGCTGTGGATGGCGATGTCCACGACCGTCGACGCTGATCATAGATTTGATATAAGTATGTTAGAAATTAAATTATAGACATTTTGACTTTCAAAACGTTAAAAATGGAGTTTTGTATCAAATATATGACCAAATTTATGTAATTAAAACTGAAAATACGCAAATGTGTCTTGGAGGTAGAAGAAGATGCACAAGACGACGTTGTTTGAATAATTTTGTAAATCCAGATTTGTTTAAAGTATTATATCTATTGTAAGTCAAATAAAATACATAAGTTAGATAGCTTAGGTGGTAGCGTATATCCTTTTTCTACGTAACATTACAAGTTCGTGGACAAGAACCTCACCACCAAGCTATCACCTCATTAGTTTCTAAGTTTACTTAAAGTATATATGAACCATATCACAACTAAATACAGATCCACAAAAAATACCCAAAATGATGTCGTTAGGTCCTTCTTCAACCCCACTTTGTATCTGAGTTTTTTAGTTCAGTTTTGTAGATTTGGCTACATCTTTTGCTACAAAACTCTTTTTTTGCGATTTGAAAACCAAAATTTTCGAAATTTAATTGCCAACGCATTCATATCAAATTTATGACTAGATATCAAACTAATAAAAATGCACAAAATCAAGTGTTGGGAGTAAAAGTTGGGCTTCAAAATAGAGTTTTAATGGCTTCAAAATATTTATAAAAAAAAAAGGACTGGTGAGGAGGACTGAGACGAGGCCGACGACGAAGCCGGAGATCCCGATGATGAGGCATACCCTTTTGCGCCAAATATCTTCTGATGGGTTCAAAGAAAGAAAGAACTACTGTACAAAGTTTTAATAAATATTTATAATAGAATTAGACGAGCCGAATCAAGTCGAGCCCAATTTCAAGCCGACTCGCTCATTATATAATGATTTATTTATTTATTTATTTATTAATAAATACATGTATTGATATTTAAATAAACTGAATCGAGCCGAGCTTGTCTATTTTATTTCAAGTCGAACTCGAGCTGAGTTACATAAGCTCGTTCGAGCCCGAGTCGAACTCAAGCTGAACACTTTTTCACGAACCGAGCCCTACAAAAATTAGACTCGATTTAACTCGTTTACACACCCCTATATAACCATATCAATCTGATCAAGTGCCAAGAAATCCCAAAGAAAAAAAGTGACAGCTATGGGATTTGAACCCAAGCCCTTTCGGACCAAAACCTAAATCTAGTGCCTTAGACCACTCAGCCAAACTGTCACTTTGATATACAAATTGTTATAAAAATTGAGAAAACAAAAAGTGTACAAAATATGAAACTTATACGTACCAGAACTTTTCCCATATACGAAGAAGATAAAAAAAAAATAAAGAAAAAAGATCGAAAACCACTGAGTTGAGATTTATAACAAATTCAAAAAAGAGTGAGACCCCTACGGGGATCGTCTCAATGGTTTTAGGTCCGGCTGGATGGTTCCACAAGCTCAATAAAACTTAAATTTTTTTTAAGAATTACAAGTTTGGTGTTGAATTCAAATCAGATAGAATTAAACTGAGCCGATTATGAGTTATTTGGTTAGAACCGGATTGGCTCTATTGTGAATTTGTGACGTGTCTTCATTTTACTTGACACTCGATAACATGATCTTACAGTGTTCGTTTGGAATAGTCAAAGCCAAAACCTAAATCTGGCGCCTTAGACCACTCGGCCAAACTGTCATTTTGATTCACAATATGTTGCACAAAGTTGACAAAACCTGAACCTGTACAAAAAATTAACTTCCATATACGAAGAAGATAAAAAATAAAGAAAAAAGATCGAAAACAATTAGTTGAGATGTATAGAAAATTCAAAGAAGAGTAAGATCCTCATGTCGTCTCACTGGTTTTAGGTTCGGCGGGATGGTTCTACAAGCTTAATAAAGCATAAAGAAGTATTAAGAATCACAAGTTTACTGCTTTCTTACTTCATAATTGTATAGTCTAACCCAAATCTTGATACACAACTTGCTAATCAAAGAAAAAGTTAACATGAAATCAACTACAATTCAAAGTAGGAGTATCCATAATCTGGTTAATCAAACTGTGTTATTCAAAATCAGATTGAATCGAGTCGATCGATTATCTATATTATTGATAACCATGACCAGAGAATTAAACTGAGCAGATTATAAACCATCTATTTTTTTAGTTTATTGGTTAAAACCATACTGGATCGTATTGTAATTTGTGATGTGTCTTCATTTTACTTGACACTCGATAACATGATCTTACCGGTTTTATTATTTGTAATGATCGCGTGCGGTTGCGCGTAAAGTCCACGGGCCCAACAAGTTTTGGCGTCGTTGATGGGGACAAACAGTTAATTTAGTTTAATTTTTACTATCTACTATTTATAATTTGGGAAAAAAGACAGATCGATACACTTAATAGATACCGTTTCTAACTTTGGTACACTCAAGTTTAAATTTGCCATTTCCGGTCACCCGATTTGCTATTTTTTTGTCCCTTCACTAACAGAATTAGTTTTCTCATAAAAAGACTAAAATACCCTTCAGTGTCTTTCAAATTTTCTAAGAGATGCCATTTGTATATTAGCTTTCTTCTTTTCTTTTTCTAATGAATGTGAGTTTTGCCTGAGTCTTGTGGGTTTGGAATCCAAAATAGTCTTACTTTATTTTTTTAAGAGATTAATTTGGTCCAACACATTCATTAGTTGCCAATAATCAAAATGATACTTACCATAAATTTTCCCATATACGAAGTAGATGAAAAATAGAAAAGAAGATCGAAAACCAATTAGTTGAGATTTATAGCAAACTCAAAAAAGAGTGAGAATCCTATCAGGAGGATCGCGTCTCCACATAGTTTAGTAAAGCTTCAAAGTTGCATGAAATCACCTCCAACTCTAAATGGGGTATTTATTTCACACTCTGGTTAATCAAATTGTGTTGTTCTAATTCATATCGAATCGAGTCAAGCAGTTCTCAATTATTGGTAACCAATTTTGGGACGGGGGGACTAAACTGGGCCGATTTTAAACGATTCAATATATAGACAACCACGCACATGCTTATATGGACGACGTCTTGATATTTTAAGGGCAACATATCTAATTCATGTATGCTGCCCCTACTACTACAGTAAAATGGTGTAGCGATGTAGTTGGGTTGGGTGGTTCTTCGGTTAGAATTGAACCGACCTATATTATAATGTGCCCATATTTTGGTCCCTGTATAAGGTTCAATTAGTTATTTATGCTTTAATTTTGGACTAATGATACAATTCATCCGCTATTGGGTTTGGATTTGATTTGAATTGAACATAATGAATAAAAGTTACATTCCAATTTTAAGGCAATATTGGCATATAGACTATAGTTATTATGTAAACGCGTACATTTGAAATCAAAATTAAGGATTGGAGCATATAACTCTAATCTTCTTGATTAACCGGGATTTTTAGTTTAGGAGAATCATATCTAAACTACAATTTAATGGACCACTATAAATTATAGCCAAAATCAAGACAAATATGTGGCTCAACCCCTACAAGATATCTAAGATCGAATGAGATGGCTTAACGTGCTGCTCAAGCTCGATCCGTTTAATATTTGGTCCAAGTTTATTGTAATGGAATTCTGGTCTAATTCGTGCTTAAGATTGAACTAGTTTAATAAACGGGTTGAACTCGCGCATGACATTTAAAGACTTGCGAGCTGGCTCGTTTAATATTTAATTAATTATATGTTATTATTATATTTAAAAATACAGTAAATACTTATAATGAAATTAGACGAGCCGAATCGAGTCGAGCTGTCACATTTAGTATTTAATGAATTATATATTTCTTATTTAATATTTATTTAATTTCGTAATGAATGTTTGCGTTGAAAATTAAGCGAACCAAATCAAATCAAACCGAGTCGAGTTTATCTATTTTTTTCCAAACCAAACTCGAGCTTACGATGAAAAATAAAATGTGACAGCTGTGGGATTTGAACCCACAACCTTTCGGACCAAAGCACCTTAGACCACTCAGCCAAACTGTCTTTTGGTAAATGAGTTGTTGAACAAAATTCACAAAACTAAAAAGTGTACAAGAAAATGAAACTACCACGTGCCATAATTTTTCCCATATACGAAGACGATCAAAAAAGATCGAAAATCATTTTGTTAATATTTACAGAAAAGAGCGAGACTCCTATTAGGATCGTTAAATCAGCTCTAACTTCTAGTAGGAGTCTTTAAGTTTGAATCCTATATATGGGCTCAATAAGCTATTTAAGCCTTATTTTTAATTAATATATAATCTATTCATAATTTGATTGTTTTTTTAAGTCTGATTCAATATGAATTGAACATTATAAAATCAAAGTTACGTTCTAATTTTAATGCAATATAAACACATAGACTACAATTATTAATTATAGGACACATATTTGAAATAGAAATTTGGGGCCGGGGCATAATATTATATCAGATTCTCTCAATTAACCATGACTTTTAGCCTATGAGAATCATATTTGAACTACAACTTAATAGTTTACTATAAATTATAACCAAACTGAATTAAATTCACGGCTCTCGACTTTTAGAGTACGATTCGACCAGGTTCTCGGTCTAAAATGAACACCCTAGCTCCAAGCCCTTATTATCTTGCCTTGATACAGTGTCGTCATGTTGATCTATTTGACTGTCAAAACGCTGTCGTTTATTAGTTTTCACTTTTCAGCTTTGTACTGAGCTCCGAGCTGGAGAAAGCACATATCCATGGAGTCGCTGCAGACCCAAAACACGTCGCTCCATCGTCTCCAAAACGTGGAGAAGGTGCGATTTTGAGTAATGGGTATTAGAATTCGAGAGTCAAATTGAGATTACTCATGTTTTATTTTTCGATTGACCGATTGGTTTCGTGACAGAGGGTGGTTAGGGTTTTGGAGCTTGCAGGAGGGCTCATGGACGAACTCTCGAACCCTTCCGGACCCAGAAACGAACTATTCGGCAGCCATTTCCGCGATTTCATGCAGCTCATCAAAATATCGAGAAATTCTGTGAATTTTAGATTCTGAAGTCTGAACTTGATATGGGTAAAAAATTAGGAACAAAATGTGGGAATGTTTTGTTAACTGGTTCAAGAACTTGTGGAATTGAGAGAAAATGGTTGAAACTTGAAAGTGAAGCAAATGAGTATCATGTTGGAAAAATTCCAATATAAGGTAACATATGTAATATAAATGTGTTGTTGTGCTATCATCTAAGTTGGCCTAACTAAAGTGATCTAAATAATAAATAAAGTTTTGGACCCATGGGTATAATTGTCATGGAAATAATGTGTAGAAGCCTTTTGTGTAATTCTAATTTGATAAGGGGTCAAATTAGAATTATCATAACTAGTTATAGGGTTCAACTATAACTAGGGTTGTGGTCTCAAATTACACACAATCTGCATATGTTATTCACTCATCCCTTCCGACTAGAATACATGAGAGTAGCAATAAGGGTGTGGCAATTTGGAAATCGACACGGTTGACAAAGATGAAGATTAACACGATTCAGGTACGCTTCCACTATTTAATTATTCCATTAATTCTCTAAATATCGACATGAGTTTATTTTATGTATTCAGGGTTTGATTAGAAACATGTTTATGCTTTTAGTTTGATTGCATTTTTGTATGTACATGTTTCATATGGTTATAATCAAATCCCATCAATTGATATCAGAGCCGCTCATGTTTTGATTTTAGGGATCTAATGATTATCGAGTTTTATTTAGTTTTCTTATTCCGCGATTTTAGTTTGTAATTTCTTTCATATATAAGATCATTGATAAAACGGATGAGTTCGTAGCTAAAATTTTCGCACACGTTATTGTGCACATATGGGTGATCTTTTCTTATCTACCACACTTTTTTTTGGGGCTGGATTGCTTGGTTGTTAACTTTTTTTATATATCATTAATTTTATATAATTTCGGTCAATTTTTTTTTCAACCACCCTCTAGCTCTCTTAAATTTTGTGTACTCTTTGTGCATATGTACCTATTCAAATGATAATTTTTGGAGTAATTTGTTGTTGTTGTACATGCTTAATAATGTACTGTCCATATATGTTGTATGCCTGTGGATTGATATGTTTTCTTTGTGCAGCACTGGTATTCTCAAATTTAGTGAATTTTCTTCTCTTTTTTTTAATTAATTTTTGAGAAACATTTTGCAAATCCGGATATGCCAAGAAAACATGAGTTTGAGGCAATTTTTTTATCTGAATTATTTTCAGTGTTTCTTTAATTATTTATTTAATGTAATTATAAATAATGAAAAATAAAAGGAATGAGATGGCTTGATTTGCGGGAATTTGTGCATGAGTGTGCCAAGATTTTCTTAAATGTTGTTTCTTATGGGTCAAATAAATTTATAAGGAAATAAAAATTAATTTGCAAACAAAATTTTTTTTGACTCGTGTGTTTTTTGTGCTGCCATATTGTTGGATTTGAGAAGATTGCTTCTCAAATTGATTATGTTATTTATGGCTTCAAATTATGGCAAGAAATTGAATTTGAGAAAATTGGGTTTTAATTTATTGTGTGGCTTCAAATTAAGGCAATAAAAATTTTCCTTCTTGCGAGATTAATTTCTTTATATATTTTTTCTTCCCCGTAAAGGCTATGCACAATTTTGGGATATATATTTTTTTAATTAATTTCAGTTCAGTTTGTTTCATTTTGCTGAAATTATATATTAGTTCATAAAATTTGCTGAAATTTTACTTTGGCCTTGACAGTTTATAGAATTCACTACTTGGATCTTATAGTTTATTATAATTTCAGATTGGTTAAAACTTTAGCAGGAAATTATAGTTTTCTCCAAATAATATTTTAAAGATTTCATTTTGATCCAAAATTTTATGAAAATTACAGTATTGACCGCTATTTGTAATTAAAGTTTCAGCATTTATTTATTTGTAATTACAATATGGTTAACTCCTGTCACGGTGTAATTACAATTTAAATATATAATGGTAATTGTCTAACTTTCTAAATGGATTAGTTGACTCAACATGTCGCCAAAGTGACCTCTATTGAGTACAATTTTTTCAGGAAGATTGTTAGATGTTTGTGTGTTTGTAATCTCATGCATGTATTAGTCGGCCAAAATGAAGATTAATACTTGACCGAATTACATGTGCACCTGTGATGGTAAATACGTGACAATTCTAAATTTTCCATGTGGATAATAAGTCGGTCCAAAGAAAGGCTTATTATTTGACCGGATTTATTGTCAGTATTT
>JAYMTP010002439.1:0-19779 GCA_036897365.1 Geranium brycei
TAAATTGGAGATGGTTTAATATGCTATACATGACGAAATTAGCCATTGATCTCTGCAAATCAACGTCCAAAAAAAACTGGAAACCGGATCAGTCATATATTAAACTTGAAAAGTAACCGTCCGGTTTTTCGGTTAAAATTGAGCAAGTTTGGAATTAATTTTGGGTCTCAAAACCAGGCCAAATTGAACTGGTTTTGTTTGCTGATACATATTGACACTTCTTGGACGTTGATTTGCAGAGATCAATGGCTAATTTCGTCATGTATAGCATATTAAACCATCTCCAATTTATTTGGTTAACCGGTATTTTATATAAATTGAATTGGAACTGCGGTTCTTGAGCTTAAGAACCGAGACTAGACCGATTTCATCTGGTTTGAGTTGATTTCCCAGTTTAATTTGAGCATCTCTAAGATTTAAGAGATCGAAATGACATATAGTATTTTCAATGGAGTTCGGATCGGGTTAGGAATATTCCGATTGAATTATATTATATCTCGAATGAGAATATGAAAGTTTCTTTGATTTCATGTTTGAAATGAGAATATAAAGTTTATTTGATTCCAATATACATGTAAATAAATTTGATTATATAGTGAGTGTAATATAATATATAGGTCGGCAAGTTGGTGAGTTTAGCAAAACCCACAAACATCCACTTGTAACTTTGGAGCTGGATGGAGGGACCCTTCCCAAATGAGTGCCTAAACACTAAAATTGGGACCCACCAACACATGGCCATGTCAGCATGTCACTTTTTATCATTTTTATTTTTATTTATTTTATATCAATTTTCCTATGGGCTGTGGAAATTTTAAATATGTGTTGGGTTAAATTATTAATTATTATTATGCATAATAGCAATTGTCAAATCTCATTATTGTCTTCCACCTTGCTCTTGTCAAATTACACCTTTATCCAACTCTTCATTTTGTTCCTTAAAAAAGAACAAAACAAATATATATTGATCAAAATGAAAATTATATAAAACCTCTCAATTTTTATATTTGATTTTTGAGAAAATTATAGAAACTCTTCATGTGTAATTTTCCGTTCTCTATTTTTGAATCTATGATGTACTTTCATTGACATATTTATTACCGTACATATTAGATTTAATTTTTATTATTTGTAAGATCATTCATATTTTGATTATACATATATTATCTTTATCGATATTCTCTGCAAAAATGCAATAATTTATAGAAAGTTCTTTGTAATTTTATACATTAAGTGGTGAGCGTATTTTTGGGATTATAAAAATATTTCAAGATTTCCGTCCATTTGAACGAAATTACACTGACGGTGTTAAAAACATAAAGTGGACAGAGAGTTTTTGTATCAAAAATAACGAACAAAGACTTTCTGCAAAACTGAAATAACATAAGAAATTTTTTGGAATTTTTCCACAATTTTTTAATCCAATCCACCTAATTTATGCCAACCAAAACATACAAATGTCTCTCAAAAATCATATGGGTTTATGGAGAATCCATAAAATTCAACATCATTAGGTAGACATTTTAATTTTCCTTATATAAATTTCATTTTGTAATTGAGATAAATTCTAAATCACATGAATATAAATTTTATTACATCTATTTTGTTTCCTAAAACAAAATCCTCATTTGATTAATGAATTTCTTCTTGTGAATAAAAAAGAAAGTAAATTTCATATATATATGTAAGATAAAATGATATAAATACAAAAAAAAACTCACCTTCAAAAAAAAATACAAAAAATATGGAAAAGGGTAGTATGGTCATTTCACTATAGGCACTGCTGTAATAAAAAACGTCTTTCCATTTTCTGTCTCTCTCTCCTCAAACCCGCGTTTCTCTCTCTCTAGATTTTCTCTTCTACCAAATCACAGAAAAACTTGTGAGCTCTCTCTCTCTCTAGAACTTCAATTTCCTCTCTCTAAAAGGGTTTCGAGCATTGGGTTGAGCCGAATTTGTGGTCAAATTGCTCTTCGCAGTTCTGGGAATGCTGGGATTGTGAATCGTGTTCAATGTTGGATTTTCTCGGCTGGATCTGTCAGTTTTTGCATGTTTTCTACTGTGAGCTCATAGTTTCTTCCTTTTAAACTATTTTTTTCGATGTTTATACATTTTTATATGTGCATTTCATTTTTCTTTCTGAAATTTTAGTTCAGTGGTGTGAATTTGAAGATTCTGGGTCTGTTTGCTGAAATTTTGGATCAGTTTTTTGTGGGGATTTTGTTATTTTTCTTCTGGGTTGGATTGGGTTTTTGTAAATTTCTTCTGGGCTTCTGTGATTTTGGGGGATTATGGTTTCAATTATAGGTTTTTGGGGAAATGTGGGAACCTAGATGAGAAAAGGCCAAGTTTTGCTCAATTTACTGTTTTGTACTTTGTAGTGTATTGTACTGTTCTGAATTGGTGGATCTCTTGCTGCTGATCATAACTGTAGCTACTGATGGTAAAGATACGTACTTGGTGCTTTTACTTAGTTTGACATGCTATGAAGATTGGTCTCCCCTGTTTGATTTTGAAACATTAATGTTTTGAATGGCTAGCAGTTATCACATTGGAAGCTTAGTTGTGGTATCAAACAGTCTTGCTCTTAGAATTATTGTGTAGGATACGGGTGAAGTACTATCCCTTAAAAATGTTTTCGTCTCGTAGCTTCTCCGTTCAGTAATATGATCTCTAATTACTGGGTCAACATACATTATAACTTCCTCCCTCACTTATGCTTATGAATGTATAATTTACCAAAGATTTAGGTTACTTGTTTCGCATCAAATGTAACATGTTGGTTGATAGTCGTAGAAGTGAGCTAAGCTAAACAATGTTATCTCCTTGTTGCACTCAAGTATTAAAGTTACATTTGTCTTGTGTATGTTTCATTTACAGAAACGTTGATGTTAATGTTATTTTATAAAGCTTGGTTGTTTCTTTTGATTTGTTAGGGTGCTGATGCTGATGATGTCTTGGAAATGTCTAAACTTGAGTTGAAATGGGTGATACGGAAGTTTCAAGGATGAGGCCTCCTCTTGTCCCACTTGCAACCCTAATTGGTCGTGAGCTTAGGAGCGAAAAGGCCGAGAAACCTCTTGTGAGATATGGACAGGCTGCATTGGCGAAGAAGGGAGAGGATTATTTTCTGATAAAGCCTGATTGCCAGGGGATTCCCGGGAATCCATCAACTTCCTTTTCTGTATTTGCGGTAATCTTCGTTGCTGTCTGTTTCTTGAAACTTATTATTTTGAAGATACACAGTTTCTGGAAAAATAAGCTGGGGAAAAGAAATGGAATAGATGAGGCAATATAATATCTGCACTTTACAGAAGAAAGTATACTACTAATCACAACCAAGTTTAATAGTTGTTGTTAAGTTCTTAAAGTTTTTATAACTGAAGACTCTACCTTTAGTAATCAAACGATCATTAAATACTGTTTAATGTTCCTAATTTGAATTTCATTTAACAGATTTTTGATGGGCATAACGGTATATCAGCTGCCATCTTTACTAAGGAGAGGTTATTAGACAATGTTTTGAGTGCAATTCCTCAAGGCGTTAGCAGGGAAGAGTGGCTCCAAGCTCTCCCTCGAGCACTTGTTGCAGGGTTCGTGAAAACTGACATTGAGTTTCAACAGAAAGGCACGTGACGTATATACCCTTAGATAAAAGTATAGGCTCCTTAATGTATAATATATTCTCCGTGTTCTTATATTCTTTTATTGCTATAAATGACAGGGGAAACTTCAGGAACAACAGTAACATTTGTTGTGATCGATGGGTGGACAATCACTGTTGCATCTGTAGGGGATTCTCGGTGCATACTGGATACTCAAGGCGGCGTCGTTTCACTCTTGACTGTTGATCATAGGCTGGAAGAGAACGAAGAAGAGAGGGAGCGTGTTACTGCGAGTGGGGGTGAAGTGGGAAGGCTCAACATTTTTGGGGGAAACGAGGTACAATGTCAATGTAATTGTTGTCACCGTACGAGTAGCTTAAGGAAGAATCTGTGGATGATCCATATTTTGGTTCCTTATGGATTCTGTCTGCATTTGATTTACAGGTTGGGCCTCTCCGTTGCTGGCCTGGTGGGTTGTGCCTTTCCAGGTCCATTGGGGACACAGATGTAGGCGAGTTCATTGTACCAATACCACACGTCAAGCAAGTGAAGGTGAGTTCATTATGTCCTATCTACAGTGCTCTAAAAGGCGTGGAATTTTATAAAACGACCCATTTTCATATAATCGTGCAGTTTAAATCGGTGGAGCGGATCCAGGCGTTTTTTTCTCAAAAAATCAATTAAGAAAAACTCAAAACTAAAACAATTTATATACTAATTGGTACTTTTATTGGTACTTTTTTAATGTAAGAATATAAATGTAACGAATATTAAAATATTTATGTTCTTATATCTTAAATATTTATCATTATTATTTCATATTTAGATTGTGTATGTGTGTGTGTGTCTCATAATTTATCTCATAAAAAATTAAAATAGAAAAGTACCAATATGATTAATCCCCTATCAGTCCCTGGAGGCCCTATTCGCCCGACTAGCGCTTGATGTCTTTTAGAACATTGTCCATCTATATTTTCTTCTAGTTTCTGGATGTCACGTTTGAAGTTTGAGGGCACTTTTGGTATTTAGCTTGCAAGTTCCGGAGGAAGGCTTATAATTGCTTCGGATGGTATATGGGACGCTTTATCTTCTGATATCGCTGCCAAGGCTTGCCGAGGTTTGCCTGCCGAGCTAGCTGCAAAGCTGGTCGTTAAGGTGATGTTTTATAAGGCCTCAAGTTTATATTCCAGGTTCCCACTAATTTACGATATCCAACTTTTTTTATGCTGTTCTGTAGGAGGCTTTACGATCACGGGGCCTGAAGGACGACACAACATGCTTGGTTGTCGATATTATCCCATCTGACCAACCTGTCCTGCCTCCGGCTCCGACTCCAAGGAAGAAACCGACTTTGCTCAGTTCGCTTCTATTCGGGAAGAAATCTGAGAACTCAACTAACAGAGCCGCAAACAAGCTCTCTTCCGTTGGGGTTGTGGAAGAGTTGTTCGAGGAGGGGTCTGCCGTGCTCGCAGAAAGGTATATATATTTTTTTATCGTAACCTCTTGTGAAACGGTAGAATGTATATTGTTTGGGAATGGGGCGGGCAGGCTTCTAATAAAGCATAGTTGTTGTAAATGCTCTAACCTTTTAAAACATGAAATAACTAGATATGAACATTCATGTAGCGCCAAGTGTTCTAAAAATCGGCCTAGGCAAGGATTTTTAGAAAACCGACCCAATTTTATATAATCGGGTGGTTTAAGTCGGTGGAGTGCATCTAGGCAATTTTTTTTTCAATTTTAAAAATAAAATAATAAATAGCTAAAACTAAATAATATATATTAATCGGTATTTATTTATTAAAGATATGAATGTGAAAATATTAAAATATTTATGCTTTTATATCTTACATATTTATTACTGTTATTTTTATGTAGTATAACTCATTTTGATTGTATATATATAATAATTTATTTAAAAATCATAAAAATCCTATTAATCCCCGAAAGCCCTATCTACCTGACTAGCATCTTTTTGGCAACACTTAACTAGGTAATCGAAAGCTCTTAACCAGTGTTCTAAAAATTACTGACTTACCTAATTAGTCCCCGACTAGTCACCGATTAATCATCTGTTAATTCCCTTGAATCCAATTTATTTTCCGATTAATCCCCAAGTAATCCCCAAAAGGCCCTCTCCGCATTTCTCTTAACTACATTTCCCTCCTGCCATATGTGATTCTCGGTTGTGTATATTAGAAAAGTTGTAGTCGGGTTTGGTTTCAAGTCGTTACATTATCCTCCTTGGACTTGCAGGCTGGGAAAGGATCTTCCTCCAAACCCGAACTCTGGGATCTCCCGATGCGCAGTTTGCCAAGTCGATCAACCACCAACCGATGACATTTTGGGGCCCTTTTTCTCTCCCGCATCAAAGCCGTGGGAAGGCCCTTACCTCTGCACAACCTGCCAGAAAAAGAAAGACGCCATGGAAGGGAAGAAGCCCAGCAGACAAACATTGACTGCATAGCTATTTATTCGGTAACATACTAAATGTTAAATATATATATTTTTCTGACTTTCTCCTCCCGTCGTGATTTTCATAGGTGTGTAAGAAATGAGGTAGAGATACAGATTTAGTAGGTATTCTCGGGATTGTTAAGAACTTGTCTTGATTCGTGTTTGTCCGTTACTAACAGCTTGGTTATGTTTACGTATAAGTGAAGATCGCATAGTAATGTGCTTCGTCGCCCCGTTCTCTGTTTTTTCTGGATTCGGATACGAAAAATATGACATTGCACCTTATTCTTTCATGCCTTATATGATTTGTTGATCATTGGACACTGTTGGTTCGAAAATGTATGTGATTTTGCATTTCATGTGTTTCTGTTGGATAATTGTGTACAGCTTTACATGGATTTTGAGATCTTATATTAACATTATACAGTTAAAGACTTTTGGATTTGTTTTGCCAAAAATAAAATGTTTTCTTCATAGCGAATTAAATAGCTAAAATGTTTTCTTCATAGCGAATTAAATAGCGCTGTGACACAATGGACCAAAGCCAAATTGAGAACTGAGTTGAACTTTATATGAAAAATAAAAAAATATGGATAATAATTCAATTTTGGTTAATAAACATTCAACTGCGGTTCAGTTCTAGTTCCTAAACAATGAACTGTGGTTAATCAATGGCGTGTCCTTGTCTCATGCATCACTTACCTTGGTTGTAATATTTAAACCATGACGTTTAATTTTAATCACCATTTTCTACAATTACAAACTTAAAATTTCAACCTATAAAATACAAATCGGGCACAAATTCATCTAATTCGGACCACAAGCCAATTCCAAATTGAAGATTCGAAATTAACCAATTCTAATCAGTTAGAACCAAAGAACCTTGAATACCATGTTCTACATGAAATCTTTTTATACCACTCTTGCGAATATCTTAAATACCAAACCAAGCCTAAAAAAAAGGTAAGGATTGCTGCATCTTTCTTGGCCAAACAGCCAAAAATTATTGGTCCGAACTCGAGCTAATCCATCTCGAAGGAAAAAGACTTGTCAACTCTCTAAGCGACGTTCAGATTACACTGTACTCTCTCCTGTATGAAGTAGAAACGTCAAAGATGTTGCAGCAGTTGGTGAGCTCAAAGAATATCGATTTTACAGATTAACTAATCTGAGTAAGCGGGAGAGCTTGGAATGTACAATGGTTGTGAACGGACAATGAGATTGCAACCATCAAGCGTTAATATGAGAACTTACGCAGATCATCAAATGAAACATTGCTGACATTTTCTCCGTCCTTCATAACACGAATTTTACCTGCAGGGTTTCATCAAGCAACATATTAATGACTCATCTTGCAGTTCTGATACAAGTTTTATACCTTCAAGGGCAAAGAACGGCATGGCAGCATGGTAATTACTGAGACCAAGGTTCTAAAACTCGGGATTGGGGAGAACTCGGTGTGGCGTAAAACGAGGAGTTCTGAGAAAATAGGGAAGAAATCGGCAAAACTCATTTTGTGTTATGTATATATATTCATGATAATTCAAACGAAAGAAAAAAAATAACAATATTTTAGCAAAATAAGATACTTCAAAACAACTTTTAAACAAAGCAAAAATTATAGATACGTTTCTAAGCATATGTAAAAAAAATAAGATCCAACTCTGACCAGGTTTGACCGAGTTGACCCGGTGAAAAGTCGGTAAAACTGAACCACCGAGAATGAGATTTACAACTCGATTTAGAAATCGAGTTTTAGAACACTGAAAAAAATTAGTCAAGAAACTACTGACTTAAAGCGTTAATAGACATACAAGAAATAATCCTTATTCACAAACCTACATTTTGGTGTTACGGGCTTAGATCTAACGAGAAGAATTCTAAAAATGAGCAAGAGGGGTAAAGCTCTATGATTTGCATACCATCGGCTCGAACACATATCTCCGGGATGCTCTTAACCTGACCAGTGATGCTGTCATTGTAAACTCTAGTTTCAATAGTACCCTCAACGTAAACTGAGGAACTGCATAAAAGGTCTGTGTATTAGACATAAACAGTTTATATAAAAATTTAGCACACAACTGGATACATACGCTTTAACCAGTTTATGAACTGAATAAGCCCCCATTTCTTCGTTATGTACGGCAATCCGGTGCCACTGAGCGGGCCTTGCGCCATTTCCCTTTCCCAAAACCCTTTGGTCGAACATGCCACCTGTCCCGACTGTAAAGACGGTCACTGTCCGACCATTCCTTAAGATTTTTTGCACGGGAGGTTGTCCAACTTTTCCACAAATTATCGCCTACAAAAAAGTTGCAACAATTCATTATCTTAGTTGGATATGATACTAGCTAATTGGCAAAAGTGAACCTCTATGTTTTTCATCAGATTCCGCTAAAACCTTTTTGAGACCAAGCATACTTCAAGTGCACTTTAGATATACTAATACATTTCATTTGTTCAGTTATTGATCCATGAAAATGAGGAAACATATACACACAAATTGTTGGGTTGTCAGCACTTAAGTGGTCAGAACATGAACTTAAGTTTAATTTATTTTCTTGGGAAATGGAAGAAAGGTGCCGTATACTATCACAGTTTTGCAAGAGGGCGCTGTGTAATTCGTCAATGGCAAAAGGTGCCGTGAACTTTGATTGTTTGTGCCAAATAAATGTGTATTTGTCCAAAAATGACGAAATCTCCCCTAAGATTACGAATTATTATATTTTAAAAAATAAAAATGAATACATGTTCAATAACTGAGTCCCATTCCTTTCGAGACTCTGAATTCATGCATACAAGCAGATTGGAGCAAATGACATTTTTAATAAACATCAAAACATATTTTAACTGAATCACACTAAACAAACTATCATATACCTTATGCACACCGCGAAAACCCCAGCCTTTACTCGGATCCACAGTATGGGGTTGTACCTCACGCTTCTTACTAGCAATGAAGTCGCCAGCCTCTTCCTTCACTTCACTATTCTTCAGATCACCATCTTCGCCATCAAACAACTCGGTTGAGTACCATGACCGTGAACACCTTTGTACTCCCACCACTGCATGCTCATAGAAAAAATATAGCTAAAAAGTGTACACATAACTCAGAAATGCAGAACATTTTGCACATCGACACTATTCCAACTTATACTTTACAATGCCCGTTACATACATGGCAGAAATTCTCACAGAACGAGCAATATGCACAACACCATGCAAAAACTTATCTAGAAACGAAAACCTAATAATCAGAAGCAATTAATTATTTTTCATGTTCATTTGAAAAACAAAAACCCATCAAATCACTCATTACTAGGTGCAGGCCAAGACCGTAAGAATTTTACGGTAGAGAAATGACATCTTTCCTATTCAATCAAACAAAAAGCTGAGATACAACAGTGTTTGCACACAACTTGGAACGATGAATTGCGACATCTAAATATTCCAAAATTATGCATTATTAAAGCTTAGTAGCAAAAGTTCTTACATAAAAACAAGATCAAAATGCTCAACACCATACTCAAACTTATCTAGAAACAAAAAACCAATCAGAAATAGATAGTTTTCACTTACAGTAGCAAACAATCCATCTGTTACCATGTGCAAAAGACCAAAAACGCAAGACAATAAACATTTTACCGCAAAAAAATGATATCTTTCTTTTGCAATGACAAAAAATGAGATGCAATAGCAGGTGCACACAACTTTAAACCTTGAAGTATACCATCTAAATATTCTACAAATGCATAATACTAAAGCTTAATCCTTGCAATGCATGTTACATCCATAACAAAAGTTCCCACATTAAAACAAGATCGATAATTTGTACAACACGTCAACACCATACTCAAACCTATCCAGAAACAAAAACCCAACAATCATATACAGCTAGGTTCATTCCCACCAGCAAAAAAACCCCATCACATTAATATGTGCAAGACCATAAACATTTTAACGAACTTGGAACGGTTAATCACGCCATCTAAATATTCCAAATATGCATTATAAAGCTTAAACCTTGCAGTGCCTGTTACACTCGTAACAAAAGTTCACTTAAAAACAGGATCAATATGCACAACACTGTAATGCATGACCACAAGCCTTTTACCACGCAAAAACAACACCGAAATTGGTTCCAGGTTTCAACCAAACAAAAACTGAGATACAATAGCGAGTCTACACTCTACACAACTTGGAAATTTTTTAACTTATGCCATCAAAATATTCTACAAAGACACAATACTAAAGCTTAAATCTTGCAATGCCTGTTACATCCATAACAACAGTTCCCACACAAAAACAAGATCAATATGCTCGATACCATCCTCAAAATTATCTAGAAACAAAAACCCAATAACCATACACAGCTAGATTTCATCCCCACCACCAAAAACACCATAAAAATCATTCTTTTCTATGCTAAAAAACATAACAAGGTGGCACAAATGAGAAATTGAAATGGGTTTTTCGATTGAGCCCAAAAAAGACTGAGATACAGTAGTTGGAGATTGTGCCACAAACCACAGCATTGTTGGCCGATCTATGAACAAGCAAACACATGCCTAAGTCTATACATACACAACAAAGAGAGAGAGAGAGAGAGAGAGAGAGACCTAGCGAAGAGGTGGGTGATGCAGAAGTGGAGAGCCTAGTGTATTTGGCAAAGGACGAAGCGATTGAACTCATTTTTCGCAGGAGATTTTACAGTGAAGAGAGACGGAGAAGAAAGGGTTTTAGAGAAACTATAGGGTTCAGCTCAGCTCTGTGTTTTTATCTGACCCGTTGACCCGTTTTCTTGTATATTCGGGTCGGGCTTAAACCGAATCTTTGACCCAAAATTTTTCTTCTTCTGTTTGTTATTTAGTATGATCTAAGGGTGTTCAAAAAAATCCTAACCAACCCTTCAAAAACTAAACCCAAATATTTTGGTTCGGTTCAAAGCAAACCAAACAATATTTGTTTGATTTTGGTTCATAAAAATTGAATCGATAGAGAACCAAATCGAAAACCGAAAACTTGGGACACAACACATTTTAGGTCATATGTCTTCGTTGAGCTTACAAATATTGGACCAACTAAAATAAACCAAAATTTGTCAAAAGAGGCATAAGTTTTAGTCAAACTGAACCGAAATTTATCAGTTCAATTTTGATTTTTTTGAAACCGACCCGCTCGGTTCAAAGCCGAACCGTAAACACTCTTCAAGATTAATTTTATTTTTTCATGTTACAAGGTTTAGAATTGTCTTTTACAAAAAGAATCAGTCTTGCTTACATTATTTTTGATAATCTATTATTCTAAATACAAAATTTTCATGACATATTACATGATCGTAAATATACTTTAAGTTATAAGGAAATTAGTCCGAAGATTTTTAAAACATTTCACTTGATAATGCACAAACTAGTCTCTAAACAACTTATAAGTTGAGTTGAATTTGCTTATTCATTGATTGATCACCTTTTTTTTTTTTGAGGAAATTGATTGACCACTTAATAACACTATAATTAGACCAAAGCAACAATTCTTCCTTATAATAAACCATTCAACAAATTACAGCACCATGAAAAACAAAAGACTTGAGTAATAACTTCATAATAACATGGAACTTGAAGTCACTGTCTTCAACTAGGAAAAGAACATACAAGAAAAACAGTTGATGAACACTTGACAAATCTGATACATTTTCAGACATCATCCTCAAAACATTAAACTCATCAAAAACATTATTCTTCAATAGGAAAAAAAAGATACATGAAAGACAAGCAATTCAATTTCTCAGTACACATTACAATACATATAGTACTTGGATTCATCAAAAAACATCACCCTCAAAATTACCTGACAAGACATGGATCACATCAATCCTAGGTTTGCAGAAAACTAAGAGAAAATGCTTCAAAACTCCAGAAACCAGTTCTGTAAGCAAATTCGGAGAAAAACCCGCGTTTTCAGCGCTCAGCCGTTCCACGGGGAGGGATTCGGGATGATGACCACGTGGACCTCCCGCCTCCACCAAATGCAGAAGGCCTACGAATATCACCGCTGCGCCACCTGTCGCCAGCTGGCAGAGCCGGGTGCTCGTCTGGCCTGCGGCCCCACCGGTCAGGTTCTGCAGGCGGAGGAGCCTGAGCCGCTGCACCTTCTGGTCGCCGGAATCTGGGCACATATTTTGCAGGAGCTGCTGCAGCTGCAGTGGCGGCAGGAGCGGTGGCTGCAGAGTCAGGTCCAGGACGGGACTCGATGGGAGCTGATTCTGAGGGCCTGGAGGGAATATCGATTGGCCCCCCGCGGAGAAGAGCTTCTTTTCTCAGCCTTTCTTTCTCATCTAGTTCCCGCTCTCGCTGCCTTTGCTTTTCAGCAATCTCATCCAACTTGGCACGCCGTTCAGCATCTTCCTTCTTTCGCCTCTCGACCTCTGCGCGCATCACAAACCATAATTATAAACACAATTTAGTCAGTGATATTTCACGAGTTATAAGGTAATTGTACTTAATCTCATCCTCAAGCTGATAAAATATTAAAAGTTTCAGGGGAAGACGATATATCCAAATAATAAACGATAAGCAATCAATTAGCGGTCGTTTAGATGTTAGTGTAAAGTCATATCAATACCTTCTCGCTTGCGAGCTTCCTCCTCTTCTTGCTGCCTTCTCAGTCGTTCCTCTTCTGTCCTCACATAAAATATTTTCCTTCTCATAACACTTCTCTCTAGCTTTTGGGATTGGACTATCTGCCCAATATGATTCTCTCTCTCAGCTTTCTGCCTGTCGAATGCTGCTCGACGGCGACTTATAACTCGTTCTTCGAATATCGTCTGTAGAAAGAAAATGTTAAGCCTTTTGTACAACAAGAGTTGAAGTCATAAGATCCAGAAACTTGACAAATACGAACAGTAGTCTATAAGACGGGGAAAGTGCTACAAAATTAAATCTCAAACTATTATATTCAAGAATATATGAATAAGTTTCTGAAATATTCTCTCATATGGTATGCCGCTCGAAAGAACTGACCTTATTGTCCACCATCCTCGACAACCTATTTTTCTCCGTGAGGTCCCCGTCATGGCATTGCCTGCTAAGCTCGGTTTCTCTCTGCGGAAAAGAATACATGGATTAGTAAATGAAAAGTAAAATAAATACAACTGCTTGAGAATTTGATAAACAATTTAGAAATGACTTAATAATTTCAGACTCGTATTATAACAGAACAGAAGGTTGTACATGCATACAAGTCTCATCATCCCATTTACTACATAAACTGAAATAGTCTAAAACGATTTTGGAATACTATTTCACCAAAAACTATATGAACATTATAGAGAAAATGGCAAAAACATGTTCTATGCTATCACACTTTTGCAAGAGGGTGTTGTGTACTTTGATAATGGCAAAAATGTGCTGTGAACTTTGATTTTTTGTGCAAAATGTGTGTATTTGTACAAAAATGACAAAATTGCCCTTAAAATTGAGAATTTTTTTTCAAAAAAATATTTTAAAAAGTTTTTCTTAATATTTTTTAACTAAAACTTGTATAATCAAATTTTATAATTTAATTATTTTATAAAAATATCAATTCTTAATTTCAGGGGTAGTTTCATCATTTTTGTACAAATATACACATTTTGCACAAATAATTAAAGTTCACATAACTTTTTTGCCATTGACAAAGTACACAACATCCTCTTGCTAAAGTGTGATAGTAAACAACACCATTTTACCAACATTATATCATATGATAAAAAGTAAAGCTAATACCTCTTGCTCCTGTTCATGGAACACCCTCTCCACCACACGTTGCTGATATGCAGCTTCAATCAAGGGAGCCGCCTCCTCCCTTTTTGCCCTTTCCAAATAATCCATAGTTTTAGCTAGTTTTTGGAGCTTCTTTTCCATTTCCTGCCTCTCCCTAAGTTGCTCACGAAGGGCCAGTTCCATCAAAGATTGCTTCGTCACCTTTTCCTATAAAAAAAGGGTATCAATGTCAAAGGCGCTCCTACTCACGAGACAATAATGAAAATCAAATCGATTTAGGATTTTACTTACCCCCTCGAGGATTGGTTTCTTTCCTTTCTTATTACCGCGTTTTTCTGCTTCTTGTAGCATAGCCTGTGCTTCTTCAAGTTCTCGTTCCTCTATTTCCCGCAGAATCCTTTGGTTCTTCCTTTGCTCAATCTCGGATGCAAGCCTCTTTTGTTCGGCCTCTTCACTTATCTTCTGTAGTTTCAACCTCTTTGATTCTTCTTCACGTTCCTTTTCAAGTTCAAAATATGCAAAGCATATTATTCCTCATTTCACATAAAATAATGGAACTAGAAATGATACAATAAATGCACTGAAGAAATACCATTTCTAGAAGTTGGCGCTCTTGCTCCTCCTTGCGTTTCTTGATAACTGTTTTCCTAGCTAGAAGTCTCTTGTGTTCCTTGTCCACGATTTCTCCTAAGCCGGACACCATTTCATTCGGTATTGATTCTTTCTTCACGGGAGGATATATCATGGCCCTTGCTTTGTTTAAGGACTCCGCAAGGACAGTCAGGTGATTCCGCAATGAATCAGATTCAAGGACCTGATATATGTCAAACCCAAATGACTTTAACCTTAATGGCCTCTAAAAGACATCAAGAACACAAGTTCGAATAAGACACATATACAAACAAGCGAGGACACATGACAAAATAGCAATCCCACATACGAAAATGTGAAATGGAGAACGTATTTTATCACATGCGGAGTCTTTGAATTGTTAGAACAAGGGTGTAATTGCATTATAGCAAGGAATACATTTGAATGCAATTAAAGGATTACTAACAATTCAAAACTAAAAGTCTATACTACAGCAAATCAGAGATCAAAGAGGGAAATCACAGTAAGAGAATCAACTTACCGCAGTACCGAACACGACAACACCCTTCATATGATCAACCTTCATCGCTATAAACCCGTGTTTGACAGCATCCACCGAAATTTTCTCAACATCGGCAAAACAAAAAAACGGTATCAATGTAGACACACTCTCAATTCTCATTGTTTCATATACTTGGGACAGCTGGAAGACAAGCAACCAAAAAACAAATTAGAATCTTACATAGAGAAAAGAAAAGAAACTATTTGCATGATAAAGACAAATAAGGGGACTGCGATCCAAAGGACACCTGCTGAAGTAATCTCAGGGTAGCAAGCTTTTCCAAGGCCGGAACATATTGAGATAGCTGCACTTCTGCTACTGAAGAGACGGATGAAAGCTTACCCCCGTGTTTTGAAACTTTAGAAGTAAAGGCTGTATCTTCGACGCAAGATCTAGTGGAAGAGACTCGTTTTCCAAAAGATAGTATAGATCTTTAACTTCCTGAGTTACACAATTCAGTACACCTTTGGAAACCTGCGATGAACACCCGGATAAGTCAACCAGAGAATGAAACCAACAGATGAACCAATACATACCGACTCAGAAATGATAAAACTCAAACTTACCAGATCAGATAGAAGGGTTGATCGTGAGAGCTGCAAATTAGAAAAATATCAGAACAAATCAACAGAGAAGAACAAATGAATGAATGTAGGTATGTATATAAATTCTCTATACCACTTCTCTGGTCTCAAATTTGGGGTCAATAATGAATCCTAGAAGATTGGCCATCCTCGAATTGCGCTCCTTCTCATTCTCAAGTTCCAAATGAGATGCACCATGGGTGTTAGCGTAAGGAGACACTGAAAGTGCAGCCAATACAACAGATGATGCTATCAATTGCAAATCTTTCTGACTTAGGTTCTTATTGAAGCTCTTCTGAAGAGTAAAAAGCTTGAACCATGCATAGGCATGATATAAATGGCTTGATGAAACCCAGAAAATTTCGGTAAGCTTGGCATAATATACCACCAACAAGGATGATTTGGGGGTTTTCTTCACCAAGCACATCAAGCCATGAATATCTTCAACAGATCGAAAAGCTTCCTGCGGGAAAAAGCACAGTAATAAGAAGAGGTACCATATGCCCACCACATGACAGAACAGTTTGTAGCTATCTTAAGTTGCTCAAATACATTAATTTAAAGATACCTGCCATAGTCCAAGTTCGGTAGCTATCTTAAGTTGCTCAAATCTTGTATCAAGATACAATTGCAAGCTCTCCGGAGCAGACAAGTCAGACCTGTCTCTTTGATCTCTGTACTTGTTGAGGTTCGACAGATGATTCCTTATAATTTCACACAGCCTGCGAAACTCGGTGGTTCTTTTGTACTGCTTGCAGAACTGGAAAGCGCGATGAGCTGTCATCTGCACAAGTGATTTCAATCAGTAAAAACGACATCTTGTTCAACATCTAGTTGACATGTGTGGAGATAGCACTGAGCTAACAACAGATAAGTATCTCTAAATGAAGGACAGACATGGTCCATATCACCCAACAATAGTAAACTACAGCGTAAGTTTGCCAATAGCAACCCTGCTATACCAATGAACAACTAGTTGAGTAGGTTTTTGTGATTTTACGATGATAACCCATATAAACGAATCTATAATAATTTCAGTATAAGATCACTATCCTGCCATATCTAACCAAACCAACACATGGTCTTTTTAACCCTCTTTCATCCAATTAAATATAAGAACACAATACATGTAGTGTAAATCTCTCATTCCTTTAAGTATGCTCTGCATCCCTTAAGAAATAATCAATTTAAAAGAAAAAAGCTAGCTACAATGAAGAAACAATACTAGGAATTTAGATTAAAAAAATGTAATACCGCATATAGAGCTTCCAATTTTGAGTTGTTTCGCAATATTTCCAGCACTGTTCTATAGGTCTCCCACAAAAACTTGAACCAAGGAGTAACCAACTCTCGGTCAGACCTGTCTTTCCCTTTCTCTCCACTGACATAACTTAGCATCAGATCCTCCGGTCTTTTATCTGCTTCTAAGTCATCAACATCAAGTGCATCTTCCAGGGCCTCTGCCTGACTACGAGCTTGTTCAGCCTTCTCAGTGGACAAATGCATGAAGTGCTTAATCACCTCCTCCAAAGAATTAACATTCACTTGCTGGCAGACGATTCAATACTGGATTAGTCCGTCCTTTGCAAATCTTCCCTTGCGCAACTCGACACAAAGCTCCACATATTTGAACATAATACGTTCAAGTGGCTTTTGCCATGCACGATGTCTCTTTGAGGTGATAACATCGTGAAGTGCTTGCAGAGCATCTTGCTTCTGTCCGACATTGATCAGCTCTACACCCCAATATGCATAAAAACTGGTCAAGCGTGTTACATAGAAATAATTGTGCATTTAAACAATTTGAATGTAGTAACAAAATGGAAATGTTTCCCCTGTCTAGTACTGCCACTACATGAGAACATAAACAATCTGCTAATTAATATACTAAGCATCTCATGTCGAACAAATAGTTAGAACTTGAGGATAAATGAAGGCAGTGCTCTGACTACATTTAGAAGTTATTCGAATGTTTTAGCCCAAACATATCAAAAATGGGGGAAGCATTAGATCACAACACCACTTGCAAGTTAACTGCCATATATTTCTACATCTCCAATGAACAATAAGATGAAAGGGCAAATTTTGTCACTGACCTTCAGCACGCTTTAGTGCGTTCTCTGGCTTTGCGAAATTCGACATGTCTCAAAATAGAATGTAGCCTGGTCAACAAAAAAAAGGCATACACCATGTAAATTAAATACCTGGTTCATTAAGAAACAAACTTTTTCATCGTCCAAGAAATATAAAAGTAAAGCTCAGACCTTTAGCATACCCCAACTCAGAACTATAAACGAAATAAATAAAAAAAGTCTGTATCACTTAATATAACTTAATGCTCCCTTTCTCTAAAAACTATAGGCATAGATACACCATAACACCCCCATAATATCTGAATTATATTCCAAATCTAGTGAACCAGTCTATATACCCCAATAATGGGTCTGAATGAATCTCCAGTGACATGGCGCTAACTTGCCAATTGCTTAAAGTTCACGAAAATTACTCATCCTTATGGACCCATTATAAAATTACACTAAGATTCCTAAATTATGAACTAGAATCCCAATACCCTCTTTTGATAATATTAACATTGTGAACCAATCTATATAACCCAATTGAGGGTCTGAAATTTTTTCTAGAAACATGATACCACACCATCAATTGTTTCAAGTAGATACAAAATGGACTCATCCTCACTGACCCATTATAGATTTACACTAAAATTTCAGTACCCAGATCATAATAGTCCCAAATTCAGTGGCTGCATGAGACTATGCGGCAGATACACAATATGCCACCAAACACAAACATCAATTCATGCAAATCACATTCAATTTGACAATAAACCACCAAATTCAGAGCCAATAAAGAGAGAATCGGCCAATCAATAAATTTTGCAGAAAGAGAGAGATTGTGCTCATAAGAGCACAAGATTTGAAGTACCAATGAGTAGTGATCGACGACGAACTGTGGAAATCGTCTTCTATCTTTCTCTGCCTCGAGCTTTTTGGGTTTAAACCTTTAGATTTTTAGCCTCACTTTCAAGGGTTTTTAGCAGGTTTTGGGAAGGTGAATTGCTTCCATTCCGGATCGAAGCCTGGTTTGGGCTTTTTATTGGGCTTATGAGTGGGCTCTTGATCGAATATGATCATAAGTTTCACCTCATAGTGTTAGTGTTTGGTTAAATTGTTGGAATTAAGTTCGGTTTTTATTTTATTATTGAGATTAAAATAGAAATATATGTCTCTTTCAATTTGTTCAAAGAACACCACTTTGATTTTATTTTGTTGTACAAAAAAATATTAAGATAAAAATAAAAATAAAATATCTGTCTCTCAGTTTGTTCAAAGAACGCTGCAATTTTGTTCAATGTTTGATTATTGAGTGGCATGTAAATTTTAGACGAAAGAAGTTGATTAGGTTTTTGATTTACTAAGTGAGGCACATTAAGTGATGCAACTCTCCGGTCTATTGTTTCCAAACTTCATTCTCGAATATAGGGTGAGGCAAGTTATACACTAATTATTGGACCCAATTCGGAATGAGCGGGTTATCCAACTCGATCGGGACGAGTTATACTGGAGTGAGTTGAAATTTTTCTACCCAACTTGGCCCTCGCTAAACATCTAAAACCTACACAACTTGTGATGATCCTAATTAAATCACCACTTGGATCTCAATTCAGATTTTACAAATGTCAATACTACTCAGTAAGTTATAAAATACACTCAAGAACACGAAAAGTAGGCGTGGGGACTTTGGACCCGGAACCGGAGGCCGAACTGAAACCGAACCAGAACCAGAACCAAAGAACCGAGAACCGCAGGTAACGGTTCCAGTTCTGGTTCTAAAAATGAAAGAACTATAGATTTTTGGTTTGGTTTCGGTTCTTCAAATATAGAACCGGCGGGTATCCGGAACCGGACCGGTATGCTAAACATTTATTGAACCATCATCAATTTATATGATGCATAGAGATAGAATACGTGAACCGAAGCATAAGCCGAGAAATATATATTACTTATCTTTTATTAGTAATTTATTTGCGATTTTTATAATTCAATTGAGTTTAATAATTGAGTTTTAAGAGAAGCGTTATCATGGGCAAAAGGAAATAAATGGAATGAAGCGACTCTCGAATCAGATTGTCTTCGGGTGGTGGATAGTGTCCGACAAGCGAAACACACGAGAAATATGTTCGGGGGGATCATCCACGA
>JAYMTP010002440.1:0-19771 GCA_036897365.1 Geranium brycei
CAAGATGTCTATCGCAACGTCTTAACATTGTGATTGACATCGTGCGTCTAACCAGAATTTTCAATTGGTATCAGAGGGGGCACCTAATCCTATAGGTGATTTCCTGTAAGAAAAATTCTGGGCACTAGACATGGATAGTTCAAGAGAAGGAGGTTCGGTCAATAGGCCTCCTGTACTTGATGGGATGAACTACGGGTATTGGAAGGCTCGCATGAGTGCATTCCTGAAATCACTTGATAATAAGACGTGGAAGGCGGTGATACATGGGTGGGAAGCTCCACAAACAATTGATGCACAAAACGTTGCCTATGTCAAGCCTGAAAGTGAGTGGAGTCCTGCCGAAGACGCATCAGCCCTAGGTAATTCACGTGCCTTAAATGCCATATTCAATGGAGTTGACCAAAATGTGTTCAGGTTGATCAATACATGCACAAGTGCAAGAGAAACGTGGGAGACCTTAGCCATTGCCTATGAAGGGACGACCAAAGTTCGTGAGCAGAAACTCTAATATCTCACCACTAATTTTGAGGCCCTGTCCATGAAGAAAGATGAGACGATTAGTGAGTTCAACATACGAATCAGAGATCTATCCAACGAATCATATTCTCTGGGAAAGCCTATGACAGATGAGGACCTGGTCCGAAAAACATTATGATCACTGAGTCCTAGGTTCAAGATGAAAACCACTGCCATAGAATTGCACTTAGCACAAAAAATAGTTAAATAATAATATGGTTTACATATAATTCTTTGATATAATATAATAAATATAATTTCTTAATCAAACTATAATTTTTTTTGTTTATTTAACTGCATTTTTTTAAATTTAAAATATTCATGTTTTAAATTTATTTTTAACAATTAGAAAAAACCCTTACACAATGCACTAACTCTCTCTTAATCTTTGACACTGCATGACTATCAATTCAACCCATGTAAACATGTTCAGATTCTTCAGTTCTTGTGCTAATTTTCAAATACTGGCCTTAACCTGTCAAAAATGCCAAAAAAAGAGGTACCAGAAGGTTGTTTCTACTTGTCTAAGAATGCTGTTACATATCATGCTGTGTACATAACAACACTGTTTTGATGGGTTTCATGATCTTTTGCTGTTCAGATCAGCCCCATTGCTATTTAGACCATAAAACACAAAGCATTGAGAACAATCTTTCAAGCCACATTGGTCTAGCCGGCGAGCGGGTTAGCATGAATCGTCACGCGGTTGAGCCTGATCTCGGCGAGAGGCCTATCTCCCGATCCGGTTGGTGTCTGCGTGAACGCCAAAAACAGTTAATACGTATTTGATCCGATATGGATAGAAAACATAGGTTTCTGACTCGTATTGATGCAAAACTAAGTCAAGATATGAATTATATTGAACTCCCTGAAGAATGTGTGTTTTCGAAAGTACTGAATCCAGACAGGTAATGAATTGGTGATAGTACAGTTCAAAGTGAACACATGTTAGATCCGACAGTGATCTACAAAACGGTAGGCACCATAGGGATTCCGAAGATTATTAGGATTTGTATTTCTCTATTTTTCAACTTTTATCAAATAAATTATTATATATACACAATTAAAATAGTAAATATGAATCACAATATACTATTATTATGGAAACATTTGGTCGTAAGCGCTACTTACCTTCTCCATGATATCAAGAATTTCAAACCCATGAATCACTCGGCCAAACACAGTGTAGAGTCCATTCAGATGAGGCTGTTTCACGTAGGATATGAAGAACTGGCTTCCGTTGGTGTTGGGCCCGCTATTGGCCATCGACAGTATCCCCCTTGCATTGTGCTGGAAAACAAAGAGAAAGTATGAAGAGTTAACCGGACTGACACGTCTAGTTCATGATTGTGTCATAAAAACGAAACTTTCAGGTTCACTACTAAAAATAGCCAAATTCAAAACATTCAGCAGATAGCAAGTCAGTTGTAGACATTCAAGCCTGACAAGGGTTCGTGTTTTTAGACGAGTGTGACGTTTCCAACACTTTTGGACTTGAAGATACAGATTATGCAACAATTATTGTATGGACTGCTAGGAGAAAATACAAGTATGGTTGAGTAGAAATTGCAAGAACTAACTTTTTGTGCAGTTTCCTAACCCTTAACTATATTTAAGGTTGCTATATTTGTTAAAATGGACAGAAAGCAGTCACATGACTTGTGTGTGCATGTTTTTCAAAATTCCAATTGTGCCCTTCAAAACAAATTTTTTTAAAATTTTAAGCCAACCTGCAACTCACGCCAGTGGTCGTCGAACTTCGGTCATCGCAATTTTGAGTGGTATATCCGACTTTTCACTTAATTTTTAAAAAGGCATCATAATTGTTGCACCTTAAATATAGTTTAGTGTTGGGACATGGCACCCAAAAAAAGTATGAAGGTTAGGACTTGCAAATAGTGTAAAACTGAAGGTTAGTTTTGCAATTTTCCCATAATAATATATTGCAGAGTGATGTCAAAATTTTTAGAACGCTATATATTACCTTGAGAGATTCCCTAATTTCATCGTTGAACTTTTTGCCCCATATACTGGTTCCCCCCTTGCCGGTACCGGTAGGGTCTCCGCCTTGAATCATAAAGCCCTTGATGTTACGGTGAAATATGGTGCCATCATAGTAGCCACTACCACATAGTGCCAAAAAATTCTGTATCCAAAACACAAGTGAGATTTAGTAACTTGTTGAAATCGGAAAATGCCGTCGTCGAGAATATTGAGACAATACATATAATTGACATCTTGCAAATGTTTACACTACAAATTCGATACAGAACAAAGGGGACCAAATTTTACACAAAAATCTATTGATCCACAAGGATGTGCATATTCTCAAATAATTAATAAATTATGAAGATTGAACAACTTCAAGTTCTCAAATTATAGAATTCTATTATTCCTTGAATCACAAATTGCAATCTCGGGTCTATATGATCTATCTCTTACAGACCATAAATATTAATGCAATATTTCTCACCCTATTGGTATGTAAACCCCGCCATTTCAAAGTAGCAATACAGCTCAAGTTAAGACATATAACTGATATCTTGCAAATGTTTACACTACAAATTCTATGCAAAACAAAGGGGACGAGAAACAACATAAAAAGAGATCGGTCCACTGTGATGCACGTAATATTGAATAACTATGGAGATTGACCAACTTTAAGTTCTCAAATTAACGAACTCCTCTACGGTCTACCTCTTACTGACTGTCAATGCTAATAAAATATTTCTCACCCTATCGGTGGGTAAACCCTGTCATTTCAAAGTAGCAATAGAGCTCGAGTTAAGAGCAGGACAAGCCAGGAAATGCATGCAACGTCAAATCATCTTCGATATGCTTAGTTGAATTCGATATCAAAAACCAGCAAGTCGACAACGAATAATTCTGTTCCAACAAGTTCCAGTCGTCTCAGTACTCTACACTACATGGTTCAACCAAGAAACACGACAAATGACAAAAACAGTTTCACCCACCTTCCTAAATATTTACAGCAGACACTTCAATGAGTTGAGTGAAGATGTTGCTACAAACAATACATATTCTTTAATAATTATGGAGGTTGAACATCTTTAAGTTCCCAAACATAGAACTATGATATTCCATGAGTCACAAATTGCAAAATAGTTAGCATACTGAAGAAGAAAACTTTATCAGTCTTGGGTCTACGCGGTCTACCTCTTACAGACCATCAATACTGATACGATATTTCTCACCCTATTGGTATATAAACCTCCACCATTTTAAAGTAGCAATACACATCAAGTTAACAGCAGGACAAGCTAGGAGATGTAAGCCACGTCAAATCAGCTTCGATATGCTTAGTTGAATTCGATATTAAAAACCAGCATATCAACATGGAACAATTTGGTTGATCAGTCGTCTCAGTACTCTACACTACATGGTTCAACCAAGAAACACGACAAATGACAAAAACAGTTTCGCCCACTTTCCTAAATATTTTCAGCAGACACTTCAATGAGTTAAATGAAGATCCTGCTATAAACAATACATACAAAAAAAAGCTTCAATATTTGAACTGGGTTTACTCCATTTTACACCTCTGGAATCACCAATCCAAGCTTCCATAACTTTACACCCAACATTTGAGTCTCTTGTCTACCATTTTCAACCATGTAAGTACCAACCAAACCGAAAAATTCCAAATTCAACATACCCAACAACAAATAATTGCAAGAGGAAGCTAAATCAAGAAAACTGAACCCTAATGAGCCAAAAACATGAAATTCTCCTTCTATCTACAGTTATTTCTCAGTCGAGCGAATCGATGCTTTCGAATCCGAGAAACGAAGAGAGATAGTGAACTGACCTCGGCCGTTTTGGGGACCTCGTCGCAGAAGATCTCGCACTTGATGTCTCCGAGATTCGTATGAAGAGTCACCGACTGCCAAAAACACAAACAATGTCAGTGAGAAGGTACAGTGCACGCAAGGTGTTCGACGAAATGCCGCAGAGAGGGTACGAACCATTTTCGCGGGTCGCTGCGAATTGGGTCTCAGCTTCGGAGCTTCGCGCAGTATATGTACGAATTAGAACACACGTTGAAATGGACTTTTTAAGGATATTAAGTATTTTGAGTTGGTTTGACTTGTTTAATAAATAAATTTAAGGCGAGTACATTATATATTATGGTTTGATATGTTTGTGGACTGGTTTGTTCAGTATTTGATAAATTTTATTTTTATAATCTTAATAAATACATTTGGCCAGATGGATTTTATTATTTTTTAAGCCAAACAAAACTCTGAACTGAACTCTTACAATCAACTGGTTTATACATCTAGACAATACTTTAAAAATATTCAATGTCTCCAAAATTAGACTTAATTCAACTGGTTTATACATCTAGACAATACTTTAAAAATATTCAATGTCTCCGACTCAATTCAAACACGTGGATATTTTCTAGAGAATCGTTCAAAATTAGAAATAGTGTTCTAAAAATCTCCGACTTGTCCAATTAATCTCTCATTAGTCCTCTATAATTCTCAGTTAATCTTTTGATTCAACTTATTTTCCGATTAATCTAAAAGAAATTATATTTGCCTTACTAGCATATATCATTTCTAGAACACTGAGAAATATATTTCAAGTTGAATTTAAGAAAAATAATATTCCCCATGCCTAATCGAGACAGGGCCGGGTTTAGAATATAAGGCAGGGACCGGTTTCAGGTCAGGCGAGAAAACCCGCCCGGTTACTATTCCTAAGCAGCCAGATTTTTGTGGATAGAAGAAAATTAAGCCTGTGTCAAAGAATACATTCATATAATCCAGAAAAATACATGTAAACAACTTCAACTGCATAACAAGTTACATCCTCTTTTCATAGATTGAACAAAAACCTGAGAGACAATATGTCATCAAAAATCTTGAAAAACAAAGATCCTGTTAATCTCGAAAGCCCTTTTCGGAGCGTATAAACACAATTCACCCGCTGCACGTCTTTCATCCGTCCTCGAGTATCTGTTTGTGAACGTGCATGCACGACGAGCTGCAGTACTGGTAGCTGTACCTGTGAAATGGAACTTTTCCAGCCAACGACAAGTTGCAGCACGAGCAGACGACATCTGTTGCTGCTGGCAAGGCGTTGGCGTGAGAGTTAGGGTTAGCGGCCAGAGCCGCGGCCATTCTCCTCTCGGCGGCTGCTGCTCTCTTTTCCCTCTCCGCCTTCATTTCCTCCTGGTTTGAAGCACCACAGAGAACAAAAGATTCATATCGTTTTGATTTTCATGAACCTACAGTTTCATCATCTAAAGAAGCGTAAACAATGTTGTAAAAATCCCCAACTTGTTTGATTAATTCCCGATTAATACTTTAATCTGATTTATTTCCCGATTAATATCCCGACTAGTCCCTGATTAATCCTCTTCCTCTATAATTCCCGACTACTCCCCGCTAAGTCCCTAAAAGGCCCTCTCCGACCGACTAGCGCCTAGAATTTTTTTAGAACACAACGTAAAGAAATGATATGATATTGAGTCTGTTTTAGGGTAGGATTTTTTGCAAAAACGTCTCTCACTCGCAGTTTCTATGTTCAGAATTGTCGCCAAGGCTCCTTTAACGTGAACTAGGGCTTATTCAAGCGTGTCTTACCTCAGCAACTTGGCCATTGCCCCGCAAGCCAAGATGGAGGCCAAGATTATTGCTGCTGTCGGCGAGTATTGCCCCGAGGTCTTATTATCCCCCTCTTTCTCTTTTGCATTCCTCTTCTTCTTGTTTGTTCGATTGATCTGTTTTAAATTTTCGCAAAGATACTAAGCAGATCATAGACAAAATGGGGATCGTCTGGATGGATTTTTCTAGGTTTTGTTTAGTTTAGTTTCAAATATTGTTGTTTTTGAGAGTCGTTTTCTTGGAAGCTGATTACAGTGGAAGATGTTTTCTGTGGGAAGAGAGCATCTTCCTCAAATAAACAAATCCTAATGCTTAATCCAACATATTTTCGATAAAAGGACAGAAATAGCTCACAACTAATAAACTGATGATCACTTAACTAGAACTTATAACTAACCTCTTTAGAGATTGATGATCCACCGCTTTTGGTGGCTTCTCGGTTCTCCACGCCAGAAGCATTCTTGGACGAGGTAGCTTCAGCCTGCGGTAATTGTGAACTCATTAGTTAATGATCTCTTTCTTTACTTCTCCAATTTACATGAATAAACTTAATCCCCGTGTTGGATAGTACTCTTATCGATAAATATGTTGCCTTAAACACTGAACTCATTTTAAAATGATTTCTGTCTTGGTTTTTCTGTTTTACATTATAAGGTAACTTTATTCACCAACAAATCTTCAGAAATTTGATTCCCCCCCCCCCTAAAAATATAAGGAATATGCACCTGAGCTTTCTTTTCCTTGGCCTTGCGTAATTTTTTCAACTCTTTCGCTCTTGCTTTCTTCTTGGCATCTTTCTCTGCCTGAGCATTAGAAAGGAAATATATATAATCATTATTTCATAGTATAGCCATGAAACAGACGCTTCATTGTGGAAATGACACTGGTTGGTTACCAAACTCAATGAAGATATGAGAAATTGGACATAATTAGTTTACTTATCTATGGTTAATATTTCTAAAATATTTTACTTCGTATTATAAAGCAACTTGTCCAGAACACCATATGCATATGAAATAGATGCAACAAATATGCGACCTGAGCACAAATCATTACTAAAGAGATAGCAAACAGACCTGTCTAGCAGACTGAGATTCCTCCATTTCTTTCGTCAATGGACTAGGCACCTTAGCTGCATGCCAATCCCACTTATCAAGGTTTTCTGCCATAAACCGTCTAAAAGTATTTCTGACCTCCTTATCACTAGCCACAATGTATGGGGTCCGCCCCCTCTCATCTATGATGCAAGGGTCCAAACCTTGTTCCAAGAGTTCTAAGACTTTACCAACATCGCCAATATGTGCCGCTTCGTGCAAAGGTGTTGACGTAAGAATAACTCCACTTTCATTCTCGGTCTCGCTCAAACTGACTGGTTCCTCAGCTTTTTTGTAGCTTGAACGTGAATTCGTACTTTCTATACCGGCCAATTTGTCCCCTGAAATCTCTTTGGCAGAGCTAGGGTTGTCATTACTCATGTTGCAACCAGGCATCGAGTCTTTTGTGATGACTGGCATCTTTTCCTTCTCGTCTACTTCGTAGGAAACTTGCGTTAATTGGTTATAAATACGGCGGGCTTCCTTGAGAGTGGGCCTACGGACAATTAGAGGAACTTTTCGTATAACACAGTGCTGATTACTAAAATACGGTTTTTCCCCATTGAAAAGCAGTTGACGGTTGCTTGAAGGAGCATGAATAAAAACACAGGAAGCAGCATCAAAGTACGTCTTCCAGGCACCAAGTAATTCTTGAACGTCCTAAAATATTATTGAGATTAGAACTAGTCAGCCATCAAACACGCATAATCCAGAATAATACTTGTCAATCATCATTCTTCATTCATTAAAATTGCAACAAAGCTAGAAACCTCTAATATGGATAAGCATAATTTAGCTATGCATACCTTCTTTAAGGCAAGTTCGTTATAGCGCCGAAGAGAAGCTCCAGCAGAATGTATGGACCTACCGGCTCCATCCTTTGATGACTGTTTTTTACCAGCCCTGGCCCTCACAACGTATCTACATGACAAGAAAAGCATTCAAGCTTAATCCAAGGGAAAGCAAATCCTCTTCTCATAATTTTATAAGTGATACAGGACATTTAGAGCCTAGATAGGTATTTCAGAGTCCCCTTCTTGCTCCAAGTAGAACTAAATGTTTTTAGATGATTTAAAAAACAATCTATTTTTCCAAATCCTATATAAGCTGGACCAGATTTCTACACATCACCAATTCAACAGAACATGATATATTAAACTTTCATATTCAAGCTTCAACAAATGTCCTACTTTATTGACTAAACTGAGCAAATCAGAGGCCGAATCAGGCATTTGAGCCTTGCACAGCTACAAGACTTTGTTAGGACATTGAAAAAGTGAATGAGGAGACGAAGTGCATGAAAGACTAAACTAAAGGTACTGTGAAAACAGTATCAACTAGAAAATGAAAAATTACAGAAAACAAGATCACCATAGAGTCAAGGCTGAATGAGGACCTTCATGTCCCAAAGATAGGGACAAAAAAAAGTGCACATGATGTCATGATACACTTAGTCACAGACTATTTCTAACAATTTCCTAGTACATAATACTATGTTCTTAAAAGAAATACAATAAGAACAGACATGTTTGGTTCCTTTTGAGCAAGTATAAAAAATACACTCACCTATGGAATGTTTTGTGCGCCACAATCAAGTTACCATCGAAGACACATCCAGCAAAGTGGCCAGCACTTGCAAGCAACACAATCCTCAAATGGGTACCATCCCTCGGCTCATGAGTCAAAGATTTTATTTTCTCAACCACTAGATTCTCCCGCACACCAGGTATGAACCCACTGTTGTCAGTACCAAATGTTTTATCACTCTCATAGAATATACTTTGAGAATCATCTAGAAGTAAACTCCTCCAGAGTGAAACTTTCTCGCCTTTCTGCAGGCGGACAAATAATTTCTGCTTAAAGCTTTCACCTAGCCCCCTATTCAGGATAACGGATCCCTTGTCGTCTTCATCTTCCGATCCTGATATACTTGAAACATCAAAATCCTTAAACGAATCGGCCGTCAACTCATCAAAATCTTCCTCCTTCACAGCATCCTTTCCAGCAATGCTTAGCTTGACCTAAAATCACATACAACCTAGTAAATGCACTGCATATAACACATTCAAAATGTCAAAACTATCAATATCAACCATTCAATTCTAGTTTCTTCTATAGCGGGAAATTCGAAAGTAAAGCTAGTTTCTTCTGTAACTTGTTATCTCTCTTACTCTATCGCCCGCGAAGAAAGATGGTCTAAATATCTTTCACACAACACTACACTCCTAACACATAATACTAATACCCATTGGAAAGTTAAAAAAGTAGGTACACTACCAGGCAGAACTTGTAACCCCAAATGTTTACTTCATTACCAAAATTTAACATCATACCATCATCACTAGTACTCCTACAGTTTAGTTTCAAGTGCTATGGGTGTGAATTGATGTTAATGTGGCATAATCTTAAGCATTGATGTTGAAATCAATGGCCAAGACAAAACAATCCAAACCCAATATAATTTCTAAGGAATTAATTTCAAAATAAGCTTATCATCATCATCACCAACACTAAAACATGCTAATTTTCAAACTAAAATGTGAACCTGTAAGTAACTACTGTATTTCATCAAGAACCCACCAAAAGTAAAGAACTAACAGTGACACCACAAACAGAAATTCCATAACAAAACCATCTCAATCAGAATTCAAACATGAATAAAATTCAGCTACATGTGAAACACTTGGATATGGTACTCCTACAGTTTACCTTTAAGAGCTATGGGCGTAAAATGATGTTAATGTGGCATAATCTTAATGTTTGAAATCAATGGCCAAGTCAAAACAATCCAAATTCTACCCAATATAATTTCTAAGGATTTAAACAATCCTGGCTTCAGGATACAGCTCAATTTCAAAATAAGATCATCATCATCACCACCAACACTAAAACATGCTAGTTTTCAAACTAAACTGTGAACCTGTAAGTAACTACTGAATTTCATCAAGAACCAACAAAACTCAAGTAACTAATAGTGACACCACAAACAGAAATTTCATAACAAAAGTCACAAATCCATCTGAATCAGAATCAAAACATCGAACAAAACCCAGCTCCAGAGACCAAAATCCAAAGAGAACTTTACATTGAATCGATGAACATCCAATTTGAAATGCGACCGCTGGTCCTGGAGAGACTCGAACTCGGCCTTGCAGGTGTTGCAGGTCCACCGATCCAAAGCAGCAGCAACGCTCGCAGAGCTCTTCTCATCTTCATCGCCGACCTGTTCTAGGGTTTCGGAATCGCGGCTCTCGAAGGTCTCCGAAGCGTCGTCGACTGGAACCGAAGTGGCGGAGGGGTGCACCAGGTGACACGCGTCGAAGAAATTCTCCGGCAAGTCGAAGACGGAGATAGGCCTCTTCTCCGGCGGCGCGTGGGCTGGATCGGCGGCGGAGGACGGTGGCGCGGCCATCGGAGATTTTTTGCGGCGGCGCGTACTCTGAAACCGCCGAGAGGACCAGATTTATATAAGAGGACCCGACTTGGCTTCGTTTGGATTACATTCGGCCAGAGGGTAAAATTGGAATTTTGAAAGACATAAATAATAGGGTTAATCAGGAAAAAGTTATTTTTGCACAAACTCTTTATTCGTTCTATTTTCACAAAAACTCTCATTCACGCATGTTCATTTTGCAAAAACTCTCTCTTACTCATGTTTATTTTTACACTGTCTATGCAAATCCGTGAAAGTTAATGAAAGTGTCACTTAAAGTGTTAACTCAAACGTGCTTAGGGGTGGGCAATTATTTGGCAACGGAACCAAAGACCGAATTCGAACCAAACCAAAATCGGGACCGGAGAACAGTTCTAGTTCTTAAAATAGAGACCTGAGGAGTCTGGTTCGGTCCAATTCCTAACCGGTTCGTTCCAGTTCTAGACTCATGCCCACTCCTAAACATGTTAACTCAAACGTTCAACACTTAAGTGAAACTTCCGTTCATTTTCACGAATTTGCACAGACGGTGCAAATTTGAACATGAAAGAGGGAGAGTTTTTACAAAAATACAATGAATGAAGAGTACAAAAAAAACAATTACAAAGAGACGTTTTGCAATTTTCTCTATATAAAATAATAAACTTATAATTATAATTTTCACCGTATATTGATTTGTGTGTATTTTCGATTTTTTTTTTTACATTTTTTTGTTTCTTCTGATTTATCCCATTAACTATTTATTTCATTCTAACTTAGACTTAGGCCATAAATTAGTTCACAAAACAATTTCCCATGATTAGGACATATGACTTAAAGGGTTATTAAGGAGAAAATTATTATTTATGGTGTAAATTAGGAATTAATCTCAGTTGTTGAATTAATAAAATAAAATGGTGAAATTAAAACATGTCAATAACAATATATATTTCTAATTAAATTCAAGCTTCTCAAATTTTCAAACTTTAATTTAGTTTCAAACATATGTTATTAACCTAATGGCTAAATTTAGTTCATAATTTTCACCACAAAAGTGTTTTCACCCAAGTAATCATACACAAATTACTCACTAAAAACTAGTCCATTGTATATTTATTATGACATTAGACATTAATTATTCTTGAAATGTCTTCCCCCGATAATTTATAATCAAAATGTATATTACATAATAATGATTTAAAAATGTTCGAATAGTTCAATTAATGCAAGTCGAGTTTCTAATTAATCTTCTACTAATTTTTGAGTAGTCGTCTGATTAATTCTAAATCAGTTCTTAAATGCAGTATCGTCCAACTAGCACAGAACTTAACATTTTTCAAATTACTAACATTACATAATCCTTCTGTTTCGATGGATACAAATATTGATACAGTCATGATTCAATTTATACTGCCTAATCCTAAGATTTAAATTCTCAAAACAAAGTGACACAAAAACACATGGTACTATCAAAACAACAAGAACATCTTATTTCAACATGTCAATGGACCAACAATGATGACACAGCCTCAAATTTTCGATTCGTACTATTATTCACTACACTTCTCAATGTTCATGTTTAGTTTCTGATATGTGATACTCTTTAATCCACCGCTCGATGATCCTCACTTCTTGGCTCCTCTGATCTATGAGCCATTTGGGGTCATTTTTTGTTGCAGATCTCAAGTCTGCATGGTGAGCACCTGACAGCAACACGGAACATATGATTTTTGGAGATTCCTATGAAATAAAAAAACACTTGGAAGAATCGAATTCAGACAAGTGAAATTTATATACCCTTTTCGGTGACGAGGGCGACGAGAGTTGCTGATATGTTCTTCAACACCCTAAGAAATGCATCAAAAACAATATAATATAAGATATGTTTGTAGAATCATTGTGGTGTATTTGCTCCTACATTGATTGATTTTGAAATGTCAGGGTTTCTGTTACATAAGAGACTTAGGCGGGTCGGGATTCAACATTATATCCGAATCTGATCATTTTTACACCTAAACTTGTATATAATAGATTGTTTCAGACCAAAGAACCGTAATTCACGTGTAGAGTCTCACATAATACATATCTTCAATTTGATCTACACGTGAGAGTTAAGTATCAACAAGACCCAGAATCAGAAAAAAGATTAATGATCTAAGTGTAGAGTTTTGTATGCACGTGTGTGTGGCGCGGGAACAAAACCCCACACTAAAAAGATGTCAACAATTCATATGCAGAGTTTCACATCACGTGGATCATCAGTTCGGCTTGCACGTGAGTGAGGCGTCAACAAAACCCCACACTGGAAAGATGTCAACAACCCATGTGCAGGATTCCACATAACGTGATCCTCAATCTGATCAACATGTGAGCGTGAGCTGTGAGGTGTAAGATGGCACTGGCGCGAGTTTGGGGAGGATTTGACAATCTCATCCCCATCTCCGTTACAAACGGGACGGAGATTCTCCATTTCTAATGGGACAAGAATTCCCAACAAGTACAGAGATTCCCCGTTCTCAACTGAAAATAGCGTTAAAAATATTTTTTTTGAATAAAACTTCTATTAAATATGTATTATAAAATCTTATTTTAATAAAAAATATTTAAAGATATATGAGTAGTTTGTTGCTTACCCTCCTCGGCTCCATGGATCTTGCATTCCATTGGAAAATATAATGTTGCTACCAAACCTCTCCAACACTTGCCCAATTCTCTACACACACAAAACCAAAACACAGTTCCAAGGATCAACATCAAATGTATTCCAATATTTTGCTATGTTTCATCCAAAAAACACAAACTAAAAACTCACTTTGCCCCCAAACTCTGTAGTGATCCAATGTGGTCGTGGCCTGACTCCAAGCTTCTTGAAGCAACGGTCCGAAAATGATTTGTAGTCATAACCGGTTGGAGGAAACATGCTGTGGGTCGAGCAAGTCATTGGCATGACCATCTCAGTACAAGCCTGCACAAATCAATCCAAACAGATCCATAAACTCAGTGATTGACTCTAGCATTGTTAAATTGTGAATCCATGAAGATTTTTTTTGTTTAGGGCGGTTCATGGTTCGGTTTCAAACCAAACCGGTCAGATCGGTCATAAGAAACCAAAATTGAATCTGTCTAATACGGTTCGGTTGGGTTTCAAACCGGTCGGTTTTATTTTAACCAATTTTTAATAATTTCACTGTTGGGCCTATTTTGACATATTTTTTGTGGGCCTAATATTTTTAGGCCTAATTAGGGATGGCGGCATGGTGGATACGAGTCATGTTCAGTGATCCTCGTGCCCTATCACGCCAGATCGGGGGACATCGGGTTCGAGAACTATTGCCTATGTGTAGGATGGAAAATGAGCGGATTCGTTACAGGTTTAGCGATCTCCGTCCCCTACTCCGTCAAATCGGGGACGCTAGATCTCCATCGGGTTCGTGGGCTTTTGGTCATCTCTGGGCCTAACTGATGAAGATCGACGCCTTCAAATAGTCCACGTGTCCAAACTTACCAGCGATCTCAGTTTGGTTCCATTTTTTGCCGGTTTACTTGCTACGAACCAAAATAAAATCGATTCAATTTCAATTCGATTAATAACTAAACCGAATTAAATCGATTCTAACCCGCCCGGGTTTTCTATCCGATCCAGTTCCCTCGGTTCATTTTTCTCGAAAACCCTAATCTTATACCTGCCTGTCCCAACCAGTTTACTTGCTATGAACCAAAATCAAACCAGTTTAATTTCAGTTCGGCCAATACTCGAACCAAACTAAATCGGTTCCACCCGGTCCGGTTTCCCCCTAAATTTGTTCTGTACCTGCCATTCCCAACCATGAAGGCCATGAGGATCAGACTTGCTCTCCAAGTCAAAGCAAGTCTCAGTCCCCGAATAGTTATAGTATAAGCTCGCAGCAGCAAAGGCCTTCTGAAGCTTCATAGCTTTTGGTGAAAACCCATCAATTATTTTACACATCTGCACAAAACAAAAAAGACTTAGAGAACTAAATCGGAAAAAAAGCGATCACATTTTTATAATAGTCTTGCTTCATCAGTCGAACGCAAATTTTAATACACAACTTGCTGATAACAAAATTTCATAATAGTACCTCCTTGACGGGATAGGCTGGTAATGGCATCATGAAGTTGGACTCGGTCGGGTAGTTCATCATAGCAGCATTGACAAAAGCTTTCCACAGCCATGTCCAAGCCGAATCTATCGAATTGAGGGCCCTAACAATGTTGCAAATACACACATTTTTTTACTTTCCAAAACCGAAGAAACTATGAAACAAACATGCATCACTTTCCAACTTTTGTGTTTTTTTTAAGGTTTCTAGCTTAACACTATGTTTCATCCACATTTTTGCCAGAAAACCCTTAAGAGGATCAAATTTTCACTTCATTTTGTTTTTGTCACACATTATCTTTCACATCGTCGTCGTCGTAAGAAACTCGAGAGCTTACTTGCAGGTTCTGAATCTTTTGCTGAGAATGTTCAATCCTACTTTAGTACTTGACAAAGCCACTAACTCGGTCCAGCTTCCCCTAATCACTTCATAGCAGTTCAAGCTTGAGTCCTACACAATCAAAAACCACAACATGCTCAAGAAAGACAAAAAACAAAAACCCAAGTACATCATAGTTTTCTCAGAGAAAAAGACCTTGAAATCATTGGAGACAGCGTCGTAGAAGCTAGACCATGGAGTTATGTCGTCGAAGTGCAAGATTGGTGCTGAAGCTGCCAAGGCTCCAATGGCCATGTGTGGGTATTTTAGCCTAAACCAAGCTGCTAGCACTGAAGTGAAGGAGCTTCATTATTGAAAACAACCAGAAAAGAAGTAGCAAATTGAGCCATTCTTTGCATTTTCTCTACAATACAAGTACTTAAAGCAACTACACCAAATGCCACAAGGAACATTAATAGCTGATGTGTAACAATGGCATGCATTTATGCTGATATTAAGTGATTCATGGCACATTTAATGGATTTGGCAAGAAAAATTCTGATGAGGAATCAATCATTAGTACTGGAATGTGGGTTTTTGTTTTGAAACTTACTTCCTCCATAGGAGCCACCAAAGGCCACCACAGGGGAGGCTTGAGAGGAGAGGTTGTGCTTCAAGCTCCTTATGAGAGCTGCAAAATCAGCCAGTGCTTGTTGGGAGTTTAAGTAGCCTAGTTGCTCTGGAGAGTTGTACGAGTCCTTCCCAAATGGCAATGAGTCCCCATAAAACCTATGCTGAAAACAAAAACAAACATAAAACATCACCAATTTCAGCACCAATATCAAGATTTTATCCTAAACTGATTTTTAGTCATGAACACCAAAGGTGACTCCTTTTTTTGAAATTTCATGTTTTCAGGAAGAAGAAAATTTCACCCAAAGTTGAGTTTTTGATAAACACCCAAATGGTGATTTTTGGTCATGAAATCCAAAGCTGACACCTTTTTTTTCAAATTTCATGTGTTCAAGATAAGAAATTCACCCAAACTTGAAGTATTGATAAACACCCAAAATCTGGTTTTTGGTCATGAACACCAAAGGTGACACTTTTTTTTTCAAATTTCATGTGTTCATCAAGATAAAAAATTCACACAAAGTTGATGTTTTTGATGAACACCCATATGGTGATTTTTGGTTATGAACACCAAAGATGACTCCTTTTTTCAAATTTCATGTTTTCAACATAAAAAAATCAACCAAAGTTGATGTTTTGACAAACACCCCCAGATGGTGAATTTTGGTCATGAACATCAAAGATGACACCTTTTTTCAAATATTATATTTTCAAGATCAAAAGTTGATGTTTTGACAAACACCCAGATGGTGATTTTCAATGATGAACACCAAAGGCAGCTCCTTTTTTCATGTTTTGGTTGTTTTGAGTGACAAAAAATAAAGGAACAAAAGAAACAAGCATTACTTCAATGAACACAATGAGGGCTCTGAATTTAGGAGCAATATCAAGCAAGAAGCCAGTATTTTCAGCAAACCACTCAATATTGCCCTCATTGCCACAGTAGACAAAAATGGGGCCTCCTTGGCTCCAATGGAGGTCATTGGTGAGGTACTTCTGGTGGAAGACCCTAGAGCTGTGGGGCCCAAAGGTGAAGTGGTCAAGGACCTGAGGGAAGTAGTGGGTCTTGTATGGAATCTTCATTTTTGAGGGTTTGGCTTGTTTTGAGGTAGATTCAAAGGTTCCTGACCTTGGAAAAAATGTGGGTAATGATGACACAGAAGAGATAGTGAAGATGAAGAAGAGGAGGGCCAGAGGAAGAGGCAAAAATGGAGCAGAAGCCATGACTTTGTGTCTTGTGACCTTCTTTGGCTTGGAAAGAAGCTCCTTTTATAGGAGTGCTTGTCCATGGCTGGCTAGTTGGGCTTAGGACTATTCATGGTTCGGTTTTAAACCAAGCAGATCAATTCGGTTATGAGAAAATCAAAACTAGAATCGAGCCGTTCAAATTTATTGGGTTTGATTTTGAGGCGATCCGTTTTTGGTTTGATAAATTTTTGTGAACCGAACTTTGTGAACTTTTCACATTTCGTAAGTGTCGGCGACTTCAAATGAGTCATGTATTCAAACCAATAGGATTTTTTATTGGTTTCAATTCTTTAAATCGAAAGCGAAACAATTTCGATTTTATTTATAACCAAATCAAATTGGTTCGGTTATTTTCATGTCGGTTCGGATTTTCATGGATAGTCCTAGTTAGGCTATCTGATTTCGGGTCGGTTCAAAAACTAATGCGGGTTTCAACAAAACAGTAACGAACTTGGGGGTTTAGTTTTCAACGACCAGTTTTTTGTTTGGTCAATCTTTTTTAATCGGTTTTTATGAATTTTTCACGTGTGGGACTTATTTTGACTTTATTTTATTGGCCTGATATTTTTAGTCCCAGTTGACAAAAGTCAGTGACTTAGAATGAGCCACGTGTCTAACCTAATCGATTTTTGATTCAATTAAAATTGTTATCGGCTTTAATTTTAGGGTTAATTACAAATTAATATACCTAGTTGGAGGTCATTTACAAGTGACTGTACCTATTTTAAAAACTTTCATTTTCACTCACCTAGATTTTTTTTTTACAATCTACTCATTTACGTCCATTTTAACTGAGGTTGCAGTTATTTTTTCTCAAAATGACGAAACTGCCCTTAATTATTGAATTAAAAAATTATACCAAAACCCATTTGTTCTTCATGTTCTTCCCATTTGTTCTTCGTTTCTCAAACAAACCCATTTGAGCTGAGTTTTTTATTTGAATTTCAAAAACCATTAATCAGCCAAATGATATATTTCCCCAAATATTTCGTATTTAAATGAAAATTTCCGTCCAACATTAAACGAAGTTAGCGCAAATTGTAACTTTTTGATAACTGGGTGAGTGAAAATGAAAGTTTTTAAAATATGTATAGTCACTTGTAAATGACATCTAACTAAGTATACTAACATATAATTAACCCTTAATTTTATAACCCAAAATCAAACTGATGTTTCTTCGATTTTATTTATAATCAGATTAAATTGGTTTGGTTATTTTTTGAGTCGGTTCGAAATATTTGGATAGATCTAGTTAGGATATAGAGACATTGTGGGCTAGTAAAGCATGGAGTTGCCAAATATGAATATTGCTACCTAAGATGAGATGGTAGGATACTAACATAGGTAAGGCTTCATTAACTAGGATTCATTATGTCTCTTAAAATTTCTACCCAAATGGGACATTATGAGCCAATCAATTATGGTGACAATCAATATCAACAAGAGATGGAGAATTTAAACTATTAGGTTTGTAGTTCATGTGATTTTATGAGGGGTGAGGATGGAGCTGGTGGAGGAGTTTTAATGTGCTACCTTACCTTACACTAATGGAATGATACATATATTCACATTTATAGATTGTAAGAGGAGTTTCGATTACGAGCGTTATGAGAATTTAAAACTTGAACTGAGTGAGTATTTTAAGAATTAATTAGTTTAAATTTAACAAAATATTAATTATAAATTAATTGCAGGCTAATGGAAAATTTTAAAATATTCATTGAGATTATTTATTTGAATTATATCTAGATATTTGTTTGACTCAATTAGGATTAAATCAAATATTTTATGTTAAAAGATGTTTAGTTTTATCATTCAAATGACAATTTCAAGCATCTTTTTCATGTGTGTCAGTGTGTGTTCTTGGAACCATGCTAGTGTTTAATTACTTAGGTATTATACTATATGGGTTAGGTTAGTTTAGTGATTTATGTTGATATTAATTTCTTATACCATATAGAGGATAATTAGGCATTAAGATACAAATGAAAATGGACTCTCTTAATTGTCTTCACTTGGTGTTTTTATGAATTCTACTATATATTTATTGAGTTAGTTTTGAGAAATTAGTCTAAACAATAAAATATATTATTTGTGTCTTAAGTCTTCTAATTGCACTACTTTTACAGGAAAAAAACAGAAATTATTATGTGGTCTGAACTCCGAATATATGGAGAGATGGGCTGGGCCAAAAAGTTTCAGTTAAAACCAGTGTGGAACAGATTGGCCCATTTATTCAAAATTGGGCCCATTTAAGGCCTTTATTCAAGCACGACTTGTTTTATCCACTAAAAGCCCATAAACTATTGTACTAGCAAACAATCCTTAAATAAATTGAACTCGTCTCATTATCCTAAAAAAATATTAATATTAAAAATTAAGTTTTAAAATTTTAAAATTTTTTTCAACAATTCATCTAGTCATTTAATATATCTAAATAAACAGCTAAAGTGTCTCGATAACAATTTTAAAAACTGTCCAGGACGATTTTAGAATTGGATGAGAATAAAATATTATTAATTCTTGTCTTGTTATTTTATTATTTAATCTTTTGGATCCATGCTCTCTTGTATTGGTTGCTTCCAGGGGCGGATCTAGGGGGGCAAGCGGGGGCAGCCGCCCCCCTTGGCCGGAGAATTCAAAAAATTTCAGTGTAAATTTTGTTCGAAAATTGTATTTGCCCCCCCTTAAATGGTAATATATATATATATATCTAAATTTTTGTTGTGGGTGGTAGGATTTAGGATGAAATAATTCTGGTTATAACTTCGGTTTAAATGTTTTATTCAAGTT
>JAYMTP010002441.1:0-19769 GCA_036897365.1 Geranium brycei
GTTAATATTTAAAAAAACTAAAATGTTTTTTGAATATTTTTTTAAAAATGTTTTTTTAATTAAAAAATTTTAAAAAAACGTTTTTAAACTTATTTTTTTATATAAAAAAATTAAAAGGTATTTATAATAAAATAATTTCTTACAAAAAATTTAGAAAAAATAAGTTAAAAATAATTTTTATATATTTTATTACAGGGTATTTTCGTCATTTTAAAAAAGAACATGGCTTTCAAAATAAATAATGGAAAAAGGTAACGTGAAACTTTTGACAATTTAGGGTCGTAGAAAACGTTTTTATAGTTAAGAAGAGTTAAGCGAGAATCAGTTATATTTAAGGAGAGTTAAGTGACATTTTTCCAAAATATAATTAATAGTTAGCATAGCTTGTATTATTGATATTGCAAGAATTAATTATACTATCAAATCCTCGAGATACGACACTCCACCACTTTGAGGCTTACACTTTTTGTTGAGAAATTGTGAATTCAAACTTTAGAGATGGGAATGATTTATCAATCGATTATGAACGTGTCCATGATTGACCGGTCTTAAGTGTTCATTGTATTACAAGTACAATTGAACAACTATTCAATTGGTGAAAAATGCCTTGGCATTGGCTCATCAAGCCAACTAGCTATATTTGCAGCTATAGAGCATAAATATGAATTTTTCTGGTTTACAAGAGACTAAAAGATCATGTAACTCATGCTATTAGAGAACTATTTCTCTTTTAAGTCTCGTCTAGATGTAAGAAAACACGAAAGAACTATGTCCTTTTAATAAACATGAAAGAACTATGTCCTTTTAATTTCGGAACATTAAAGTTAAACATATGCAACCAACCCCATGAATCGCGGCGATATACATGGTTATTTTCAATTGCTTCTCCTCTTCCCACACATATGTTAAACCTAACTATCAAACGGTTATTTCAAATCCAACAGGAATGTGACCGCAACATCCATCCAAAAATAGACTTTGATGAAACTAATATGCAGCTGGATTCATGGGTTTGTATGATAATCTAAGGTTTTATGTAGATTGTAATCATAATTTGTTTTCAGCATCTCCTAGAATACATTCTATTTTAGAATTTAATTTTCTCCAACATCTGATCAACTTTGTTTTAATATTTATTTTATCATGTATGGTTATGTGATTCAAAAAAAAATCATGCATGGTTTTGAGATAATTATTGCCAAAAGGGTGTGCAATGAACATAATTATCAATCACAAATCTAATTGCATGTTCAATTTGCTATTGACAATTTTATAATATTTTATCATGCATATTATATGTCATGGAAAGAAATGTCCAATTTGTGGGTAGATAATGATCTTACATACAATTTGGATGTTAAGGCATTTTCAGTAATCAATGGTGTATAATGTGTGTACTCATTATTTTTTTATCAGCAATGATACAGTAAAATTCTATTCTAATGTTTGTAGCAAGATTCGAACTTAGAACATCAAATATGTTGGTTTAAGCTCCTTGTCACTTGGCCTAACTTATGTTGGTCAATGTACTCATTGATTGGTTTTTACGGCGGGGACTTTGATAAAAACTCATACATAAAAGCCTGCTGGTCGGGGAATAAATTGTAGTTCTCTTTAAGATAGCGTTCGAGTCGTCGAAAATATCTAGGGGCACCAAATGACAACAGAGGTTGGGAGATAAACACGTGCAAGCATAGGAAGTCATCGATTTAAATCTCTCATCACACTGATTCGTAGATTGGACGTGAGTTCGATCCGTTTTGCTCTCTTCCATGTTTTCAATATATTCATCTATTTCTTGGTTTCTATTCTAATGTATTATTTTTGTGTTCCTAATAACTTTTGTTTTCAATAACCTATTTGTTTTCTAGGTTTTATCGAGAATAATGATTTTCATTGAACCATTTTTTTAATTCAAATTGTTGATGTTGAATAGTATCCTCTCCGGTTTTTCTATGTATGAATATTTTTTTGTTTAATTTCAACTTGTTAATCCTATAAGGAGTTTTGTAGTCTCTTTAATCCATTTAGGGATAACATATTGCAATCGAACCCTCCGAGTATTCAAAAGTTAAGTCTAATCGACATTTCTATAATTGTTTTTGAGAGGAATCATTGAAAGAAGAAGAAGAAAATAGCCAAAAAAGAAAGACAAATAGCTTCTTTTTTTTCAATTAGTTCAAGGGCAATTTGGACACACTTTAGTTTTCAAGCGAAAGTTTAATATTTCACTCTTATTTAACACGACTATTAGTGATGCAATTTAAATAAAGTTGAGTGACAAATTTTAATTTTTTGTTAAATGTGGTAAACTGCAATTGATGCAGTTAATCGTGATTTTTCACAATTTTCCTTTGTCAATAACTTTTAGTTAACTACTTTTTTTGTGCAAAATATGTACTTTGTAAAAAAAATATCCAAAATGCCTTCAACATTAATTTTCTTTTCAACAACTCAACCTCAACATTAATTTTCTTTTCAACAACTCAATCTCAATTTTTCTCTTGACACTGATGAAATTGGAGATAATATTTTTGTAATTTAACAAAGTAAAATTTACAAATCCATGACATAACATGTTAGAAGAATAAACCCCACAAACTCGAGCTGAAAAAAAAGTTTTTTATATTATTTTAAAGGCATTTTCATTAATTTTAAACAAATGAACAATAGTGCAAATTGAAATAATTCACTTTGTCACCTTTTGCAATTAAGTCTATAAATAACGATAAAGTGAATAAAGAATCAAATCCATTTGTCTTGAAGAAAATAGCAAATAATATCCATGGCCAAGAACACTCTTTCTCATGACAGTCACAATGCCACCAACAAACAAGTTGGCTTCTAAGTACCTTATCAGTGTTCCAATCGCGCAAAAACCTTAATAAACCCAACAGACCAATACCTTAAAACTATCAAGAAACCAAAGTACTTCCAATGTTGATGGAACTCAAAGTCTTTGCTGTCTCTGTTCAGAAGCATTTCCTGTGAACTATGGCCGGACCTGATTCATCATACTCCCCCTTTGATATCCACATCTGCAACATGAACATAATTGATTTAATAGATGTAAACAATATAAATATATCTAGTTGGGTTACACAACTGAACTGAAAAAAGGTTTACTTTCAACATTCACTCTCACATGTAGGAACGGACCTCTACATGTGGGTCCATATCAGAACTGAACATCTGCATATGTAGCAGAGGCCATAGAGTAGGCCGAGATAGACGTCTAAACTTTATATATCAGACTAAATATATAAACTCTGCCTTCACAGATAAATGTCAGCCTTATTAGTTTGGTTGGGTGTTATGCTAACCTTTATATTGTAGAGGTGGCAACATGGAAGGTCCGTGACGAGTATAGTGAACTAGTGAACACCATCGGGTTTAGGGTATTTTGCCACTTTATATAAGGATGGCAACAAGATGGATTTTGGTGATTTTGTCCCCTACCCGCCTAGTTCGGGCTATTTTGCTTCTCTATAGGAATGACAAAAATCTCAGGATCCGACAGGGATCACCAAATCCAGCATGTTGCAACTAAGATAGAGGCAATTTTCTCGAACTTGATGGAGATATGGTATCCCGATTAGACGGGTAGGGGACCGGGATCGCTAAATCTGCCCTCCTCCAACGGGGTGAGTTCGGTGATTCCCGTCTCATATCCCGTCGTATCGGAGATAACGGATTCATATCGAGGTCGAGATATTTTGCCTCCAAAGGACAGCAACGAGGCGGGTTTAGTGATCCACATTCCTACCGTCAAATCAGGGACCCCGATGAGTTCAGGAATTTTTTATATCCCTACTTTTTTATATATATCCTTTTCTTTTTATATTTGTCTAGACGCATGTTTATATATCTCAAACGTACACAAAACTAGATATCCCGAGTGAATTTATCATATACGGTAATTTAACGAAAACGAACTGGAAATAAAATCCAGATAGGCCTAGGGGCGCAAAAGTTTACCTGCTGGAACGTGCTGAGAGAAGCGAGAATGGATCCTCCGATCCAGACACTGTACTTCCTCTCGGGCGGCGCAACGACCTTGATCTTCATGCTGCTAGGCGCCAGAGCCGTGATTTCCTTGCTCATTCTATCCGCAATCCCCGGGAACATGGTCGATCCCCCGCTGAGCACAATGTTTCCGTACAGATCCTTCCTGATGTCAACGTCACACTTCATGATGGAGTTGTACGTGGTCTCGTGGATCCCCGCGGCCTCCATCCCGACCAGGGAAGGCTGGAAGAGCACTTCCGGGCAGCGGAACCTCTCGGCCCCGATTGTGATCACCTGCCCGTCGGGGAGCTCATAGCTCTTCTCAATTGCAGAGCTGGTCTTTGCGGTCTCCAGCTCCTGCTCAAAGTCGAGGGCAACATATGCGAGTTTCTCCTTCACGTCTCGGACTATTTCACGCTCGGCTGTTGTGGTGAACATGTACCCTCTCTCGGTGAGGATCTTCATTAAGGAGTCTGTTAGGTCGCGACCGGCAAGGTCCAACCGTAGGATTGCGTGAGGGAGAGCATACCCTTCGTAGATAGGGACAGTGTGGCTCACACCGTCACCGGAGTCCAGAACAATACCTATTGAAACGAAAGTTGTACTGATTCAGCAAATGTGGAAAAACGATAAAAAATAAAGTAGCAACAAAAGTCCAAAGTGTAAATATTTGCACAAGTCCATATTGACAACAACTTTTACGTTTATATGGAAGTAACTTATGATCACAGATCATTTAATTCATGACAAATTTCAATTGACCACCAATGCACAAAATTGATACCTCATATGATAAATAAAGAAACTATGCATCACAAAATATCGAAAAGTCTCAAACGTAAATGTCTGCAAGAGTTCACATAGAAAACTACTAATACTTGTGATCACAGATCATTCAGTTCAAGAAAATTTCAGACTACCACAAGTGCACACAATTGATACTTTTATAAGAAAATGATTAACTATGATTGTCATAAGATAAACAAAATATAGTTTCTAATCTCATGCTGAGACGGTTCCTTGCAATCAGAATAATCTCGATCTTGACCAAGTAAATTTTGTTCAAATCGAGTTACACGAACTCCCAAAGTTGAGATGGACACAAAAGTAAAGTATTCCATTATTTCCAATAAGAACAATTGATACTTCATATGAAAATGAGTAACTATGATTGACATGTGCAAATATAATTTCTAATGCCAAATCAGCTCCTTTCAATCACAAAACCAAATACTTGAGATATACACAAAACTAAATCATCTACAGAAAAATGCAAGTTTCATCATTTTCAGTACGGACCTGTTGTAAGACAACAGGCATTAAACTCTTAAACTTGAGATATAAACAAAACTAAATCATCTTAAAATGCAAGTTTCATTATTTTCAATACGGACCTGTTGTACGGCCACTGGCGTATAGTGAAAGAACAGCCTGGATAGCAACATACATAGCCGGGGCGTTGAATGTCTCAAACATGATCTGGGTCATCTTCTCCCTATTGGCCTTGGGATTAAGTGGAGCTTCGGTGAGAAGTACAGGGTGTTCCTCGGGGGCAACACGGAGCTCGTTGTAGAAAGTGTGATGCCAGATCTTCTCCATATCATCCCAATTGCTGACGATTCCATGCTCGATTGGGTATTTCAAGGTGAGGATACCTCTTTTTGACTGTGCTTCATCGCCCACATAGGCGTCCTTTTGGCCCATGCCAACCATGACACCGGTGTGTCGAGGTCGGCCGACAATGCTAGGGAAAACTGCTCTTGGAGCATCGTCACCAGCAAAACCAGCCTGCAATATCGGAAAGTTGTGTAGATGAGTGTTTATGTTGCTACAAGCGGGAACTGATATTGCAAATACCTTGTACTAAGATAAGTTATAAAAAACAAACAAGTTAAATGAAGTGTATTTGAAATTGACGAACCTTCACCATTCCAGTTCCATTGTCGCAAACAAGAGGCTGAATATCTTCTCCATCGGCCATCTTTATAGAAAATCTGTATTGAGTACAGAAATTTTTCTTTACGCGAATTAGATAGATAATCAATAATTTTGCAAGTCCAAAACACGTAACATATCAAATTCAACAAACATATTTTGATGAATTTTCATTTATCTACACCTAACTACGATTTGGGTCATTTAGATATAGGGGCGTCCACGGGTCGAGTCTTGACCCACCCGACTGGAAATCCGACCCACCCGTTCATATACAGGTGGTGGCTTAGAAACCCGGACCCGACCCACAGAACCGTTAATGAGCAAAACTTTCACCGGATGGATCGGGTGAGTGACCTGCAGAACCGAAAAACTTGGCCCCAATTGTTTTGGGTCTTCAGATTTATGTTTTTATCTCTTTTAAGGTCAAATTTTTGTATCATATTGTTTTTTCTCTTTTAATGTCAAATTTTTATATCATATTGTTTTTCGCTGTTTAGTTAGCCAACACAGCCCCTTTTCTTCATTATACATAATTATGGGTGTGTAAACTTAACCTGTGACCCGACACCCATATATGACTCACCCGTGGGTTATTGGGCGGGTCATGGGTATAAAATCTTTTAACCCGCAGCTAGTCGGGTGAACCATGGGTTGAGAAACAACACCCATTTAGCACCTGCAACAACAATAAAGCCCAAGGGTGCAATAGATTTTCAAGGCCATGCTATTTAATGAAGAGTTAAGTATTTAAGGTCATGCATGCGTGGCAGCCACTAATCACAAAAATGATTTTTAATCCTAGCCGTTCATTCAAATGCACACGGATAGATAAAATCCTATTAAAGAGCATTGACTATTCAAACCCTAGTCTCTTGACCAACGTCCCCTCTCCTATCCAGCGCCTCCCTCTTCTCCTTTAGTCTCTCAATTCCATTGACTCCGAGATGGACGAAAGTGGGAATATTGGTTGGTGCTCATGGGTATAGGGGCCGAGATCTGGCAACAAGGACTTCAAATACTAGTGAGCACAATAAAAAAAAATAATTACAATTTCCCTTGTTGCCAGATCTAGGCCCCTATACCCATGAACACCAACCAATATTCCAACTTTCCTTCATCTCAGAGTCAATGGAATTGAGAGACAAAAGGGAGAAGAGGGAGGCGTTGGATAGTGGGGGCGTTGGTCAAGAGATTAGGGTTTGAATAGAGTCAATGCTCTTCAAAAGGATTTTGTCTATCCGCGTGCATTTGAATGAACGACTAGAATTAAAAACCATTTTTGAGATCAGTGGTTGCAGAGAGCCACGTCTCTCTAACAAACCCACACTGCCACACATGCATGACCATAAAGACTTACTCTTCATTAAATAGCATGGGCTTGGGCTTGAAAATCTATTGCACCCTTGGGCTTTATTGTTGTTGCGGGTGCCAAACGGGTGTCGTTTCTCAACCTGTGGTTCACCTGACTAGCTGCGGGTTGAGATTTTATACCCGTGACCCACCCAATAACCCACGGGTGAGTCATATATGGGTGACGGTCGGTTGGGTCCACAGGTGGGTCGGGTCACTGATTAAGTTTGCACACCCTTATTCAGATACGCCCAAATTTCAAAAATTCCCACCGGTTAAGTTTTTAGACAAAGGCATTTTAGACTCTTTCACTTTAAAACTTAACATTTTCCATCCAAAAATGTTAACAGTGTTCAAAGAAAAGTTAGGTGTATAATGACACAAATCTTAGTTAGGTGTAGCTAAGTGGAAAAGGTGTATAGTTGGGCATATTTATCTATACTTTTTCTCTTTATATAATAGAGATTTGCAACAGCCGAGAATAAAACAAGTACCTAAACCATCTATAAAACAAACACACACACACATATATACATGATAGATATTTGTAACAGCCCAGAATAAAACAAGTACCTAAACAATCTACAAAAACATAAGCACTTGCACTTCATACATACCCATGTAGCAGGTCAAATAAGCTATGCTTCAAAGTTTAAACAAACTACAAACAAACCAACTGGTAAATAATGTGGAAAAGTGAGAGGCAATACAAAGAACAATGAAAGGTGACTTCATCATCAATCCCAAGTAGCTTCTCAGGTTCCAGTAGAAATTTCATTCCAAAAAGTGAAGTTTAAAATCAGAGAAATTAAATCAGCCTTGTTCTTTCGAGACGTGCTCTACAACAGAAGCAGCAATACTAAGGAAAATTTCATCAACACCCGGCTAGGCCTTTATTCCTCACTCGTCTATTATAGAATGGACTCTAAAACTGCTCAAGATCCTTGAAAGACACGGTTCATCAATCCAAAGGCGTCATCAATGACACCCCTCTATTACTGAATCATGAACAGGGTTGTTGCATGCAAGTGCAGTCAATTGAATCATAACGGACCATTGATGAGATGATTTGGATACCGTCTCGGACCCTATGAAGGGGACGAGGCATCAGCCATCCATACTTACATCTGACACGAGATGAATATCCTTATCAACACCGACACGTGGACGGTAGAGATCCAATCCAATACATAGTTGGACCTCTTAATTTTCAATATTTTTTTTATTAAAATCAGATATGTGACCACATATTTACAATATTAGGAAATCGACACACATGCATCAACTGCCTACAAGCCTAAGAATATACATGTAACACTACAAGCAAGGTGCTGTAAACAAATTAGAAGCATGGAAGATCACAAATCAAGAGACTGGGTCCTCAATTGATAAAAACTTATCAATTCAACAAAAGGGTAAAAGAATTATGCAATCAAACACTTCACATGTTCTAACAACAAAACAATTCTTTCTTTCTTTTCTCTTTTGGGACAATCAATTTAACTCAACAGCTTGTAAATCAGCTCAAACTGAATCTGCATAAACCACCTGGGGTGTTCAAAAAATCATGATCCTTACAACATACACACCAATTCCAACCTCCAAAACACTCCACACACTAAACCCACGACAATTACAGATTCAAACAGTCAAAAAAATCAGAAATCAACTGTACCCACAAAACAGTATGCTACGAAATCAGATCTAAATCAGATAAAACAAGGAACCCAGATCACAACATCAACCCAAAAGCAAAACAAAACACAAAACAAGTAAATAATAATAAAAAAACAAACTGAACCCAGATACAAAAACAAGGAAACATACCCACCTGAAGCTAAGCTTGCACTGAAATCCAAACAACACAGAGATCAGACCAACGAAGAAGAAGAAGAGATTTAAACTTCTTCGACAGAGAAAAGCTAGAAAACGAGAAGGGGACAAGGCGGCAGAGGGGTTTTAATACACGAGAGTGGCGAGTTAAATGAGAGTTAAATGCAAATCAAATGAGACCCAAATGAAGCTTTTGTGACGGATGTTTGGCTGCCGAGAAAAAGGAGGAAACTTTGTATGGAAAGAAGAGAAAAAACGGAATCTTTTGAAGTGTAGCAAAAAACGGTAGCATATATTTGGAGTACAGCAAAGCTATGGCCCATAAACAACCGTCCAATTTGAGTCCCATGCGGTCTCTTTGAATTAATCATAATAAATTAATTGGTATTTGCATTGTAAACTTGTAACCGATGTCACAAAATTGACCAAATTCAATACATACATCAATTTAATTCAATTGATTTATATGGGTGAGTACGGCTGCTAAAAAAATAATCGAGCCGGCCAAAATAACCCGAACTGACTCAAAAAATAATCAAACCAAATAGGAATTATTTGATTTGGTTTAAAATCGAACTTAAATCTATTAGTTCGGTTTCAATTTATAAAATGAAAATCGATACAAAATTAAACTGAAAATCGATTAATTGGGATACATGGTTCATTTCAAGTCATCGATTTTTATTACTTGGACTTAAAAATATCAATCCGATAAAAAATAAGTCAAAATCAGTTCAAAATGTGTTAATTTTATGAAAATTGGTTCAAACAAAATCCAACTAAAACATATAAGTCAAAACGGTCTAAAATGTGAAAATTTCATAAAATTCGGTTGATAAAAAAATCGAATCAAACCGAATAGAGTTCAGTCGGTTCAATTTTGGTTTTTGTTTTCTTAAAACATAATTGACTGATTAAGTTCAAAATCACACTGTGAACAGCCCTAGAAATGGGCATGGTTCTGAAACTGAACCAGATTGGATTCTTCGGTTTTCTATTTATTGAATTTATATATGGAATCGATATGCAAGGAAATGGTGTGATTTTGATCGTGATTCTCCTGTTTGCTTTCTGTTTTACTCGGTTTGAGCTTATTGATTTTTAATACGCAATTTATATGTTAAATTAGACGAATTTGAGCTTGATTCATATCCAACATACTTTAAATTCACAATTAAAAATAAATTGACAAAAATTGAATTTAAGATTTAACTATTGCAAATCAATCGAAATATAAAGTTTGAAAATATAATAAAATACAAGATAAATGACATATTTTGGCATTCAGTCTTCAGTTCACATATTTTATTCTTGGCACGAACCGGTTCGATTCTTACCGATTAATCAATGATATGAATTCTTATAATTAAAATCAAACTGAAATTAAATGGTTGTCTTTAATTTATAACCAAAATCAAATTTAACCACGACTCCCAATTTTTTGCTCTCAAAACATGCTCAGTTCCTAATTTGGTATTGGTTCCAAATCTAGAATGTCCACCCCTATCAATTATAAGTGAACCATGGAGCTTACATTTTAGTCCAGTCCAATAAAACTAATTGAACCGAGCCGGATTATAGTTATTCTCTTTATTGTATTGCATGCAATCTAATAAATTGGATTATAGTTATTCTCTTTATTGTATTGCATGCAATCTAATAAATTTAAAAGTTTATTACAGAGAGTTACAGAATATTATATTATTTTCATAATTATTAGGGATGTACTTTATATATTTCAAAAAGTAATTATAGGTTAGTATTTTGTAAAATTAATAAATTTATCCAAAATGATGAAATTGGTTATGCAGTTACAAATATATAAATAAAATTTGGTTCGAGATCACCAATTGTTTCTCTTTTCCAGCCGGCCTATACTCATCATTCTTCTCTAACACATCATCAATGTACATAAGTGAGACTTCAAATTTATGCGAGTTTGGAACTCAAGCTCGAGTAGCTTATTCATCTATCTCGAGTTGATATGACTCTTCCTCTTGGTGTCATGACTCCGAATTGGTCTAACTTCTTTTTTATGGTTGTGCTATCTAGTTACATGTTGAGTATAGTCGATCGAAGAAAAATAAAACTGAGGAGCTTAAACTGAAAAGAGTTTTAATTTCAATTTTATAATTCTAGGGTATTTTTTATTTTGAAAAATTTACCCATTTTCAAAAATACAATAAGTTACAACATCTTTTGCAATAAAAAAGTTGAAATAAACATATCTATCTCTTGCAGTTAACCGTAAAAAGTTAGTAAAATACTTACTATCGTTCAAATATTTTCGCGTGTAATTGATAGGATAAAATAATTGAGTTCAGTGTTGTAAAAATTTTCGACTTGTCCGATTAACTTTCATTTAACCTATGATTCTTGATTAATTCTCTATACTTATCAATTAATCTTTTTTTTGAGAGAAATTATCAATAAATATTTTAATTCAATTTAATGTATTAATTCTCAATTAATCCTTAAAAGACATTATCCATCTTACTGGCGTCTATAAATTTGTAAACATTGATTGAATCATTCCAAGTATTGGACCGTCTTCAGATATTTTGAAGCGATCAAATAATAGGACTAGTGATAATTTATTACACCTAACTATTCGAAAATGACACATTCGTACAACTAACTAATTTTTTCTTTGGTTCGATTAAATTTCTTGGTCGAACCAGATTGAACTAGTTGGAGCCCAATTGAGCCAACTCAATTCAAGTGAACAGTTTAATTACGGTTCAACCAGAGATAGTTTATGTATTTTATGCATTTTAATGGTAGGTTGCTCAAAAAATAATTATGGTACTAGAAAAGAGACAGAATTAATTAGAGCATTAAAGAGTTGTTTTTAGATAATTAGGTATATTAAACTGTCATTATCCTTAGCAAATATAATTGAAACATAAAGTACAGGACGGTCGAAATGATTGGGACAGGTGTAGGAGTTAGGGTAGCCGACCATGACTTGGAAAAGCAGAAAGGATGCTAGATTTGGAGTTGTCAATAGCCCCCACCACCATCAACACTACTTTGAATTGGACCATTTTATATGAACAATATACGTGTTTTCATGAATTATTTGATTTAACATAGATATTGAATTGATGTGAAAGTTTGGTCATTAAGGATCATTAGACCAACAAATTGTTTTGATTTCCCACGTGGACTTTGTACCCAATTAATTTGCTGTTTTTTTCTTTATTTCTATTGGTGTATTTAGTGTTATGGTCCATATGGGTGTTCTTATGTATAAATAGTTTAGGCACGTGTTGTATCAAAGAGGTGGCTAATGTGAGTCATTATAAACTTTTTATATGGATTTATGGTCAAAACAAAAATTGTAATATGAATGTTTCAAATTAAAATCAACTTAATATAGTTGAATAGCTAACGAAAATGTGGCTAGAAGCTATTTATTTGTATATATTTTAAATTAAAAAAACAAAATCACCATTCACAAAATACTTAGAAAAGACATGCTATTTTTTGTTTATAAAACATGCCCTATGTATAATTATTTTTATTTCAAAGGTACAATTATGTCATTTAAAAAAGGTGCAGTCTACACATGATATTTTTATTGTCAATTTTGATGGAATTTGACAAATGACAAAAAATATATAATGCATGGTAAGTTCCAATTTTTGCAATTATACCTGAAAAAATAACATGAACATAGATCATATGTAATAATAAGTAACAACAAATCCGTGAAACAAATGTCGCATTAACTATAGAAAGTATTTTTCATGACAGACCAATTTGTTTTCTGTGAAGAACAACAATTTGAATACAAGATCAAGACTTTTTCCTGAGTAGCATTAACATCCTATGGAAGATGAAATGGTCTTTATAGTTTTCGAAATTCCAGAATTTGAAATTACACACTAAATATCGCTCGGGTTCAGATACCGTGAATGTCAGTCAAGTCGCAGCTACACCACTTGGTAGTTCTCCGTTACCAGACTCGTCCTCTGAGAGAACTTCGGAGGCGCTCCGCCTTCCAGTGGCAAGATATTGACAACCTGCGATGAACAAATTAAGCTTTTCTTGAGAAGATAGTCCACAGTAAAACAAAAACCAGTATAAAATTATAACAAAGAGAGGTAAAAATAAAATACTTTATTTTTGGACATTTTAAGGTACATTGTCCAGGATGGTTTGTGAATATGAGTGTAAACCAGCCAAATCGAGCCTTAATTTGCCGGGCTCGGCTTGGCTCAGCTTGGGATCAATCGAGCTTATGCAACTAAGCTCGAGTTCGGCTCGAAAAAAAATAGCCAAACTCGAAATCGACTTGGCTTGATTCACTTAATTTTCACTACAAATATTCATTACATGTTAAAAAATTTATTCAAATTACACACTATACAAATATTCAGTAGATAACAAAATATAATTCATTAAATACGGATCAAGATCGGCTTGTCTAGTTTCATTATAAAAGTTTATATACTACAAAATATACATTTAATTAAATACTAAACGAGCCGGCCCGCAAGCCTTGGAAGGTTAGGCTCGAACTCGATTTAACACACAGTAAGGTTTTAGGGTAGTTAAACGGTTTGTTTACAGCCCCATTTGTGAATACTTTAGGCTATACCGCGCACAAACTCACTCACACTAGTAAGATACATTATATTCAGTGCCTTCTTGGTAATACTCAGTTTCAAAATAACACAAACCAGGCAATTGTTTGTACTGTCTTTGAGTGTACAAAGATATATGTACTGAAATTAATAAAGGGATTATAGGACTCTCACAGCACCATGTGTTTGTGGCAGAACATGAAGCCGCTTAGAAGATAGCTAAAGCAGTAATAGACATATACTGTTAACAAATATGATGTGGGAAGACAAACCTTCAGCTCACTGAAGGTACTGGTAGCTGAAAACTGAGCGGAAATGGGAAAGAAAGAGGACGAATCAGCTGGTGGAACGACAAATTCCATTGATCCACTGCAAAAGAACATGAGTTTATAAGTTCTGTGTAGAGTGTTTACATGTCAAATTGGAAGGAAATAGAAAATCTACAATACCTGCGGTTTGCGTTGTCTATGAGGACAATTGACCACTCCAAGACCGAATTCCTGGGGTCATACCTGCAATAGATAGCGCATACAAACAAAAGTGTAAGTACACGGAAACTAGTCATGTTTTGGAAGACCGTTACTGATTGATGGCATGTTTAGGCATGAAAAAAATTGTTTCCTCGGCAGGAAAAATGAAGAACTCATTTAATGGGTGTAAAATGAACACGGAGCAACAAAAGTATGGGCAGTTTTATAAAGCAAAAGAGAAACAATAGTCGAGTTTATAATCTTACCTCCATTCCCCATCAATCTGCCTTACATTTGGAGCTTCTCGGAGAGCAGGGAGAGGTACCGAAATCACGACATTTCGGAGATCAAACATTGACGAAGCTTCATATTCGATGCTAACATAAGTTTCATTTCCAGAAACGGAGGGCCAGCAGTTGACTGTAAAACACATATCCATTAATTATATGGCCAAGGCAAATAACACAAGTCATAAACTAGAAAGAATATGATACATAAAATTTGCACCTACTTGACAAAGGCACCATTGACTCATCAGAACTTTGCATTCTCCACTTCAAGAGACCAACACCTGCTTCACCGGCTTGACCAGTGGGAAATGGCCTTTTAGGGTCCTTGAGACCGAGAATATTTGCAGAGGAGAATAATTCCTTGTTCATGTTAGGGTGAGTCTTAAAGAGGATGCCTGGATTCCCACCGGTTTCGATCTGATATCAGAGTACAAGATAAAATGATCATAGTCTGGCACATTTATGAAAGCGAAGAAACAAAAGGCATGCTTGACAGTCACGGTATAAACAAGTTGGTATAAGTATGAATGCTTTGATAGTCACATAACAAGAATCAAACGTTGCACATTTCCTAATCAATGCTATAGCGACCAAATCCATACACACGCCCCAGAAGACTTGACATGAGCTGTGAAATAGTAAAAACTTTGTGCAAGCAATTCTGTGCTTTCCAAAGCATTGCAAATTTGCAGTGGAAGAAAACAATTTTAATGAATGGATAAAAAGGGTTGCACTGTTCAAATTCCCGGAAGGAGATGGAACTTCAGAACTATATAATTGGCCATGGTGCCATACAGAAATTGCAAATATCTAAGTTTCAAATATCAAAAGGAGTAATATTCTAATGACAAATAACAGACATGTCACTAGATGAAGGATCAATCTGATACACAAGTAGAGAAGAATTACCTGAACTTGGATGAGTCCATCTTCTTGGTTAAGAATTTGAAGGGACAATGTCCCTTGGACATCAAAGTTACTAAGACTGCCATCTTGCCTGAGAGACACACTGAGTTTTTCCTCAACGGTCAAAGTGACAGGATCAGTCAGTGGTGCAGCAGCTGATTTGGCCTGACCTGCTTTTGGTTGCACGTCCTCTAGAATCACTTCACCTTCAGCTTTCAGGGATTCCAAAAACTGATTTGCCTTCTGGGATTTACCAAGCTGCATGCCAAGTCCCTTTGGTGGAGCGGTGGCAGATGCAGATGGACGGCCTAATAGTACAAAAAACAAGTATTCACGATATGAATAACCTTCTTCTTGACAAGAGCCAATCATAGTAAAGATAAACCACGCCACACATACTTTGCAATAATATCATATGCATACACACTATTAGAATTATACATATTGAAGACCACCAACCTTTTGGCTTGCTGGAGTAAGAATCGATATCAGTAGTCAATCCACTGAACCCAGAACCACTTCCAAAACCACCACCGCCTCCGCCGGATAAGCCCATCTCACTGAAGCTACTCTCCAGTCTTCCAGAACCCATAGATCCCATCGATTGTAATGACATAAACCCACCTTTATCACCTCTGTTCTTCTCAATCTGCAAAGTGGGAAAATAATGTGATGGATACATGACAAATAGCTCAGCCTACACATGGTTAAATATAATTTCCAAGATGTTGACAATTACCTTGCTTTTATCTATTTCACTGGCTTTCCGCTTCATAATATCCTTCGTTTCATTGATTTTGCTCTGCATAACCAGCTTATGCAGCTTCTCTTCATGACTCTCCATCTCACAGTACTGCTTGACTTGGGCAACAGTCACGTTTTCTTTGTGCCCAAGAGAAATGACTTCATCAAATGCAAAGATCAGCTCAAACGCTGTCTTGCAAATACCTTCTTCATCCAGAGAATAGGCATATTCAGGCACCTAGAAACGTCCAAGAAAAATTGTTGTGTAAATGGAAATAGGAAAAAGAGAATGCTGCCCGTGCCAACAGGCGTTCGGATAATTTACAATTATAATAAGAGCAGCAGGCATGTGAAGCCCATAGAGCAACAAAATTTGGCTACAATCCCTTGTTGTTTAAGCTTGTTACTGTTGCAATAAATTTACATCAGGAACCTAATTATACTACTAAAAGATGATTTAAGCAGATTAAAAGCCTAATGTATAATAGAGTAAAGAATTTAAATGGTGATCAAAGAGCAGAAGGTTACAAGCTTGGAAAGCGTTCTCAGAGTATCCAAATCTTCAAGAATGTTGCTTTGTTTAGTTGTAACAAGCAACAAGTACAGAAGCTCAATGGGCTGATACACATAGCGCACGTTTTCAGTTTCCACATATGTATGCTGTTTTCCACTGCCAACTAACTTGGGGAAAGCAGCAAGAAGACCCTCAATTCTTATTCGAGACATGTCCACAAACTGTCTGGAGACAAGGACTGCAAACAAATATTAAGTGTCAACTGTGAATCAAATATTCATGGTGTAAGTTATACACACATAATATTCCCATCTCAGACAATTCAATAGCCCATATTTCGTAATTGAAGATATTTCCTTTTACCTGAGAACAGTGTACTGCTAAGGGGGGCATATTGCCTTAAATTCAAATAAAAATTAATGTATACCCCCAGGCAATCAGATCAACAACAAGTGCAAAATTGACGTGATTGTTACCAATCAAAGTACAGAGAGAGACATAAGTACTCACTTTTTCCAGACTTGCTTACAATGGAAGCTGCAAGGACAACCTATATCACACAGAAAAAAGGGAAAATATATTATTTTTTATCTAGCAGTTTCCATCAAAAATAGCACATCATAATTTGTACTCTAGAAGTAGCCAAGATGACTGCCAAAATAAGAATCATCAAATGACAAGTGCAAAGAGAGTATGATTCAAGATAACTAATAAAATAGGTGATGAACAAAACTTTCAATTTTTGCAGTAAGAAACCAACACTTCAACCTTAAGCAAGCAATTCAGGAAAAAGGATTTGCTACTGAACACTAGCAAGCTAGTTCCAGATTTGAACATATATTCTTGTAATTTATCAACTATAGATTCCACTATTTTATGGTGCTAGTAAAATTTAACAGTACAAAAGAACCTAATGCGTTACAACTTTAAAACATAGGTAATTGTCACTGATACACCTTGGAGTGTTGTAAAAAATTCTAGGCGCTAGTTGGCCGGAGAGGTCCTTCTAAGGACTAATAGGGGAGTAGTCAAGGACTAATCTAAAAATAAATTGGATTGAAGGATTAATTGAGAATTATATAGGATTAATCAGACAACTCGGGGATTTTTATTACATTGCAACTTGGCCAGCTGTAGCTAGAAATCTCTCACTACCTTACTCAGTCTCATAAAGAGGCCCCTCAAATGCAAGCAAGCTGTTACCTTTTTTATTTCACGATGAATCTATATACTCTGACGGACAAAATTAAGCACTACAACTAAAATGATTAAGCAACTCAAAGACAATTACAAACTAGCATGATGTGGGCCAAGTATGTACCATGGGCATTGAAATCTAATAGAAAAAACAAACCTACCATATACATCAATTGAATTCGAGTGACCTTTTATGGATCATCACCGTTCATTTCTTATGTACTACAATGAGATCGAGTCTCACTATTTCAAGGGATTCTCAGTTCTGTGATTACTAATCAGTAGCAATATCCAAATTCTAGCATCAAATAGACTTTGTGACATGCAGATCAATCATAATTACACAGCACAATAACTCTCACAATGAGATACAGTGATGAATGCATACCATTTTGGTTTACTTGAATCTAACAATCTCCAACTAAGATCAGCAACAACACAGGTTGCCTCAAACACCTGGATCACAAGAAATGAGCAAATCAAATCAACAGCTAGACCCCAAACAACCACTCATATTCTCCTAGAAACAAGAAATTGCGACAAATCCAATTTTTCTATCGCCAAGCACAAGCATTACAACCGTTATTTTACCACCCAGCGCTTCAGATACAAACTAATATTCCAAATACCGACAGATTTGGAACCGAAATTAAACGCCAAACTCCCAGAAAACACAGTTCCAGCAACGAAATACGAATTCTAGAAAAACCCATGTCAGATCTGATCGATTGGGACAGCGTGACCCGAAATCCAAACCAAAAAACGTCAACCCCGTTTGGTTGCTAAGAAAAAAAACGTAGGAAACTGGAATCGAATTCTAAAGCACTAAAATTTCAGCTTGAAATTGATGTCTCGAGAATCACTGGTGCGTATTCGATTCAGAAAATGCGAACAAAGAACTGACCTTGATTGATCTGGGACGAGATCTACTCTGTGCCTGTGTGTTACAGCTCCGAGACGCGATAGAGCATTTCTATTGAAGAAGAGAGATCTAGGAAATTTATATGGGCTATGAGATGGGCTTCGGCCCATTCTCTATAGGCCCATTTCACATTCTGATGCGAAATTGAATTTTTTTTCCTTCTTAAAAGAAAATGATTTATTGGGTGCGTAATGCGCACCCAGCGCAAGATAGCCACACACCGGTCAAATTGCGCACAAGCTCTTTTATAGTTCTTCACTCTCACCATCTCCATAGAAACGAATCTTTCAGAGAGCCTCTCTTCTAAAAGCTGCGTAAAGGTACGACCTTTCTTGTTTCGCTTTCTCGATCTCTCCACTCGCATTTCGATGATCGGATCTGTGTTTCGTTTTCGTGTTTGACGAAAGCAATTCATTTCGTTTTATATGGTCAATTTCTTTTCTCATTTGATAGTGTGTGAGATTGAGATTGGTATGCGAAAACATGTTCGATCAATTTTGTAAATAGAGTAGCGAGCTTGGTGAAAGTCTAGGTTTTCTAATATTTTTTCGCGACTGTTTTATTTGGTGTTGATTGATTGTATAGTGGTGTTTGGCTATTTGTTTTTTTTTTGTTAATTCTATATTGGCATTCAAGAAATTATTGGAGTGAGGGGTGTAAGGTGTAGATTGTGGAGCTAAAAATACATTGGAGTGATTTATTTTATCAAAAATTGGAATTGGGGATTGGGATTACACTTAGAATTAGGGTTGCTAGTTTTGATTTGATATCTGTTTGTAGTTACAGTATTGTAGTGTTTGGGGCAGTTATACGGAAGGTTTCATATCCGGAAAGTCTTCCTTCAATCACTCTCTCCGGAATATTGTGTATATTGCTATTTATTGCATAATCGTAGGGATTGATATTGTTAGCTTGATTATAGGAGTTGATTGCATCGGAAGTTGTATAAGTAAACCAAAACCATGAATACCAAAGGCACGAGATTCACTCATAACGTTTTCCACA
>JAYMTP010002442.1:0-19768 GCA_036897365.1 Geranium brycei
GAATACCGAATATAGTTTTAAAATTTTAGTTTAATATTATTTTGCTGAATTTTAATTTTTGAGGATTGTAGTGTTAGATTTGGTATTATATTACATGAAAGATAGGCAGGGCATTTTTTATCATTAGGAAGTGACCGGAATGAGGGCTCTTGAAGCCCTCTTCGATTGATTCTTAATGTTTTTTGGCCATTTAAAATTCATGTCTATGCACATTCTTAATTAGAAGTAGTTAAATGGATAAAAAAATTTAACTTAAGTAAAGAGGCTTCAACTAAAATCAACATCGAATGACAGATTGAGCCCAAATTGCATGCTTAAATATTTGATTTATAAATATCAGTTGGTTTGGTTTAAACCAAAAACTGGACCACTTTTTACTTGGTTAAAAATTGATCATTCAATTACACATGATTTTGGTTATGGTTTTAAAAATTATAAAACCAAAACTTTCGATTTGGTTTGAGAACAAGCTATTTGGTTCGGTTAACCAACCATAGACAGTCCTAATCTAAAGTGTCCATCCCCTAGAAATGTTTATCAGCTAAAATGGTGATGATATTGGGCCGACTATCTAGACGACTAAGACAAGTACTTTTCACAGGCTAATATCTGCTAGTGGAATTGGGCCAGCAATGTTCTCTTCTAGAGTGATACTGGGCCAGTAAATGTTACATACTGCAGGTCCAATTTTTCTCTTTGGTCTCATTTATTACAATCTTAAATGCATGTCCTATTCAGACCTAACTCTCTGTTTTAGGTCAAAGTGCCCTAAAGAGAGGGTCATAATTACCAGTACTACTGGCTCAATGTCTGGTACCCACGTGCTCAAAAATCCACCTCACTCTATTTATCCGTAATCCGTATTAATTTGTTGGTAATTTTCATTTAAATGATATAAACTTTATAGGGAAAATGGTAGAAATATGTAAGTTTATATAACATTTTTTGCGAAAGAATCATGTGTTGTTTGTATATTATTAATATGTATATTTTTATAAAATAATGAAATTACTTTTTGAAATAAAAAAAGTTAAATAAATGTTTTAAAATTATATATGCTTTTATCTTTTAACAAAAAAATTTGTTTGATTAATTTTTTTAATTATACTATTTTTATGTTAAAATTATATTACAAAATTCTTAATTCTTGATTGCAAAAGTAATTTCGTCACTTTTTATAAAAATATATATACACATAAAAAATGCAAAGATCACGAATAATAGTGAGCATTTTTACAATTTTTTTCACAAAAATTTATAATTACTTGATATTTGATAAGCATTTTTATAAATATATCTATTAAATTGTGCTCTAAAATAAATCGATTTTAATAGAAGAGTTCAGTTCTGAATCTGTGATCTTGAAGACCACCAACCAACAGTAATTTAATTTGGGACCTCCACCTTTAAATCTCCTGAACTTTCAATTTAATGCTTACATGACATGGTGTAATTAAGTAATTACACATGTTAATTTATAGCACATCAAGATTCTTTAGTTCAAAAATAATTTGTAATCTATATTAACTGCGATATAGACATATTTAATGTTCTATTATTAGGATAGTTATTATACGGGACAATTCATCTGCTATTAATGGATAGTTCAAGGACTACTAATACAATTTATTTTAAAATTTTAAGACTTTTGTGCATCATTATTTTGAAATCTAGTAAAACCCAATATATATTACACATATAATTCTTCTGAAAATGACGAAAACGAAATATATACATAGAAAATGACATCACTTAATTGGATTTATGCTACAGAATTAGAAGTATATATAAAAATTAGTTTGGGTGTCTTTGTCGTTCGTGATGGCTTGGCATGATAATATTGGCCTACCAAAAAATAAATATTAATGGTTCGTACCACTTTATATTATACATGTTGGGCTGCCTCTCCCTTTCTAATAACATCACTCCATTCTCAATCATTCACCGTTTTTTCAATCTCTTTATATCCATTTGATATACTATAAACATGTCTAAGAAAATTGTATTCAACATGAGTTATATGGTATGTGTTTTTCATGTCGTTTAAGGTAAATTTTATGTTTTTTAATAATTACATAACTTTCTTACTTTACCAAAAATTCCTCCCTATTTCGTGTGCCCAACAATAATCAAACCCACAACTTTCTATTTGATAGTGTGTGTCTCAGACGCTCAAGTCATCTAAAAGTTCAAACTGATAGGTAGAAGTCCAGATTGTTATATAAGCTAGAAAACATATTTATATCTTTCAAATATGAGATTCTAACACGTCACTCACGTGCGAGCCGGTTTGAAATGCACATGACAATAGACGAGCGGGGGCAGATATATAGTGGACGACCTCCGATCCATGGCTCTTTAGGCCCGAAACAGATGACGTGATCCATGGGCTTTTAGGCCCAATAGCATATGGAGGGCACGTCCAAGATAGAACCAATCTTTGATACCATGTCAGAAACTCAACTCATTTAAAAGTTCAAGCTGATAGGTGGATGCCCAGATTGTTATATAAGCGACTGAACAGATCCACATCTTTCAGATATGAGACTCTAACACAAACCGAGTATTCCCATAGGACAAAGTAAATTTTATGTCGGTTATCAAGATGATTACGTAATGAATAAATACAACCGTGATTGCTAAGATTTTATATTTAATCAAAAATTTGAAATATGACTAAACTAATTAATCAAAGCTACAGTCATCATTTGACCCAACACAAAAATTATTGATTAGTGTTTCTCATGTCACCCTATGACATTTGCGTTAAATGATGACCCAACCACTATTATGCATTGATAGAGAATTTTCTTTTATGATATCATAAAAGAATTAATGCTTTGACAATGAAGTAAATAAGCGTATATATTGATACAATAAATATGAGATCATAATGTGATTAAATATGCTTATAAAAATTATAATTCATTAAATTGTTGCTGTGCCCAAACTTTTATTTTTCAAAGTATTCCACTTTTAACTTTGTTTGAGTTTGTCATTTAAATAAAGGAAATGATACACACTTATATACCTATTATTACTACAATTTTTGATAAATAATGAGATGAGTACTGTTGATGCATGAGGGTTTAATACATTAATTAATGGCGTAGGCCCTCATTAGTTGCTGGTTGGATCTTTTGCTATTATCATAGCTTTCATTATATATATGTTTGTACAAGATTCTCAATTTTAATGATTTTGCATAGAAAATTATATCCATTTAATGATTGTTTTCATATATAGGAAAGAGAAGAGAAAACTACACACTTTTTTAATAGATCTTTCAAGCATTTTAGATTTGAAGTGACTCATGTTCATGTATTATTGTTACTTTTATAATAGTTTTCATTACTCTTAGATTAACTCATAAATTGTCAAAAGTAATTTATTTTACATAATCTTTGACCCTGATTTCATTATTCACCCATAATTATCTTGACTCGCATTTCAAAATTTTGTATATGCTAACTTAAATTTTTTTAGCGAAACCAATCTAGGAGCAAATTTGTTTGTTTGTCAACGTTTAGTGTTGGGTAGCGTTCCTTGGTAGCGATACTAGTGTTGTAAATGGCGGCCAAAAACCACACGGGCGCAACGCCGTGAGATTTGGCCGTTTGAGCCAGTTTTGTATTGATCATTTGGACTAATTTTGAACTTATTTAAGCCGTTTATGTGCAAACTAATAAAAAATATTATAATATAAGTTGAAAATATTATAACTTGTAGCATAATGTATATTTTTATTACATACGTAAATTAATATATATTATAAAATATATAAAATACAAAAATGGAAATTCGCCATGACTCTTGTTCACCATCATAGTACCGCACGGCATTTCCAACATTGAGCGATACTGGTCAATTTGTTTTCCGTTTTGGGATTGTTGGTGTATGCATTGCTCGATCCAAAATCATGTGAGCCCGAACATAATTACGTAGAGCCGTGAAAACTCCGGGTGAGATGTACCGAAGAGCGAGCCCCTCGTAGTGTTTATGCTGGTGCTTGTTAAGATTTCTTCGAAGACTGAATGTCATGATTCATGGGTGTTGAGGTTGTCTCACCTGCGTTTGAATTCAATGAAGTGCTTTCCTTCTAAAAAAAACTTAACTTTTTCTTAAATTTATGCTCATTACTAATCAACCAAGATGATATATTTTGTCCCAAATATTTGTACTCTCTTCGTGGAGAAGATTACATAAATATATAGCCCTCTTGTCTGGATAGACTGCAAATGTCATATGGACCTTCACATTGATGGGTGATGCATATTTATGTAAACAAATTAGCCAACTTGCATGGTCAAGTGCCCATTTTCCTCCTTTCATATTGGTGACAGCCTGTCCTTTTTATATTGGTAAGTATAAATCATTTGTCCCACTGTCCCACATTCCCTGTTACTTTTATATGTTCTTTCTTTTTCTCACTAATAAATTATTCAAGTATTTAACTATTTTATAGAACAAACTATTATATAATGCATTATCTTATACTGCTAAACTTTTAATTGGCCAATATGTATCATCATGGTTTCAATGGTAACTTTGAAACTGTTGGGGCCTACCATTTCCACTTCCCTCTTCACTGCTAGACAGTGAAAGAGAAGAGTGCAACTTTCAACTGTGCTGCTACTAATTCAATCAATGCTTTGGTGAAGCTTTGCAATCTTGGAGAGAATAGAGCCATGTGGAGGCACTAAATGCATTGATGGACTCCTTGTACCCCCAACTTCTCATTAATCAACAAAAGAGCAAAGTTTTTGTGTGATTCTTACTCCACTCCCCATATATTCTTCTCCTTTCTTTATTTTTATTAACGATAATTGCAAAATCTATTGTATATTATTTTATTTGGTGTAAGAAAATGACATTCTATCGTGATTATTACAGACGGTGTTCTAAAAAATATAGGTGAAAAGTTTATTTTAAGAACTTATTAAGAAGTGGTAAGAGATTTTATAATTTTGTAAGAACTTAAATAATTCACTATAAATTTTTAGTAAATTTAATAGATGGGCATTCCTTACAAAATTATAATACTACCCAACAACTTTTTTTTTGTAAATATTGTATGTCCATGGAAGAGGTAAAAGAGAGTGTCATGAAATCCTCTAAGAATCATATCTCACAAACTTGCATACACAAATGAAGTGTCTCACCAACACCCATGTCTCCTTTTTGCTTATTTATCTATTTAATTTTCATGGGCACTGCCATACCAAGATTGTTTAATACTAAGACATAGTCAAGATTCAATATTTATGTCTCCTCTCTTCTTCTCCTCCTTTACAGGCTCTCTGTGAGTGGCTCTACAATCTGAGAAAGGTAATTTTTGTGGTTTCTGTATCCAGGTTGTTGTATTGTATTAGCTTTTAAGTTTCAATGCTGTTGCTATTATTATTTTCATTATCTGAATTTTTCATAAATCTGTTTCATTTTTAATGGCTGTCTCAATCTGTTATTACACTATAGTGAAGTATTGTTCCTGTTGTAGCTTCACAGGTGTGGTTTTGAGAATCTGTGTGAAATTTCATGAAGCAATTGTGATTTCTGTGATGGGTTATTATAGTATGATCACAACCTGTTTGATAATATGCCTCACTGGGAGCTTCCTGATTCCTGGTACCCATCAGCTCCAATCCTCCCAAACCCAAGTGCTTCTTCAGTTGAAGAAGCAATTAGGGTACCCTAAGGTGCTGGAGATTTGGCAAGATCATGGTACAGATTTTTGCTACTTGCCATGGTCTGCTGATATAAACATGACCTGCCAAAACAACTACATCACTGAGCTCAGAGTTGTGGGTGATAAGGTCTCTAGGACTGGTGGGTTCAATGGGTTTTCTGTTCCAAACCAGACATTATCAGAAACTTTCTCTATTGACTCTTTTGTGACCACCATTGCCAGGCTCACAAGCTTGAGGGTTCTTAGTTTAGTGTCTTTGGGGATTTGGGGTCCGCTTCCGGGCAAAATTCACAGGTTGTATTCACTTGAGTATCTCGATTTGAGTTCGAACTTTCTCTTTGGTTCGATCCCTCCAAAGATTTCCACAATGGCGAAGCTCCAAACCATTTTGCTTGATGACAATTTCCTAAACGACACCATCCCGGTCTGGTTTAACTCACTCTCTAACTTGACGAGCCTGAGCTTGAAGAACAATCAGTTGAGAGGTTCATTCCCAGCTTCATTGAGCCAAGTCAGCACTCTCACTTCCCTTGTCTTGTCCAGTAACAATGTTTCTGGGAAGCTATCAGCATTGCCTAAAGGATTAATCATTGCTTCCCTCAACAATAACTCCTTCTCGGGCGAGATTCCTCAGCAGTATGGCAAATTAACTTCACTCCAATACCTTGACGTGTCATTTAACACGTTACAAGGCACACCTCCAGCAAAACTCTTTTCCTTACCGAACATCAGTTACTTAAGCTTGGCGTCAAATCAGTTAACTGGGTCATTTCCTAAAAATATGGACTGTGGCAAGAAGCTAGCATTTGTTGATGTATCTGGCAATAGGCTGGTTGGAGCATTGCCTTCTTGTTTGAGCAGAGAATCGGATCAGACAGTCGTTAAGTTTGGAGGGAATTGCTTGTCCACTGATAATCAGCATCAGCATCCACAATCGTATTGCTCGGAAGAAACTAAAATTGAGAATGAGAGCAAACAAACCAAAGGGAGAGGTATAGGAGTCTTGGTGGGTGTTATAGTAGGAATATTTGTGGTAATGGTGCTCCTCGCGACTTGCTTCATCGCTGTATTCAGATTATATTGCTCGAAAGGGGTATCAGAGAAGCACTTGCTGCATAAATCAGCTGCAGAAAACACAGCCACAGGGTTCACTTCCGATGTCTTATCAAGTGCAAGTATGTCCATTTTTTTTCAACAACATTGCACTTATCTTTCAATTTAGTTCATTATCTCACATTCATGGTCCTCTTGCTCGTCTTCTCTTCAGGATACATTTCAGAGGCGTCAAAGTTGGGAGCGCAAGATTTCTCAGCATGCCGGACTTTCTCCATAGAAGAATTAAAGGAAGCTACGAAGAACTTTGATAACTCAACTCTTATGGGTGAAGGCTCATCTGGGAAGGTAATGAATTATCAATATAGTTTGTCATGAAATGGTTCCTGCAGAGTACATTGTTCATTGTTTTAAGCATTTTCAGCTTTACAAAGGAAGATTAGAGAATGGAACGCGGGTTGCTATAAGATGCATGCCTTCAACAAAGAAATATACGATCAGGAACCTTAAACTCAGGTTGGATATGCTCTCAAGGCTTCGGCATCCACATTTGGTTTGTCTTTTGGGGCACTGCATTGACACTGGAGGACGAGATGACTGCAGTGTGAACAAAGTGTTCCTCGTATACGAGTACCTGCCTAATGGGAGCTTCCATTCTCATATCTCTGGTAATCTCCTAAACATGTGATGTATATGTAGTCTTTATTTGGCATGATTCACTATAGCCTAAATTTGTAACGTGTTCAGAGAATAGTATGGGGAGGGTTCTGAACTGGTCTGAGAGGCTGCAAGTACTAATTGGCGTCGCCAAGGCGGTCCACTTCCTGCATACTGGAGTAATCCCGGGGTTTTTCAACAACAGGTTGAAGACAAATAACATACTGCTGAATGAGCATTACATGGCAAAGTTGAGTGATTATGGCCTATCCCTTGTCTCTGAAGAAAGCAACAACAATGGAGGAGGGGTAGGACTTGTTACTTTCATTCCTTTTGGTGATTGGTTAGAAATTTACAAATTTTGGTCCCAAGTGGAGGATGTGACTTGTGTTTTGTTTTCTTGCAGGGAAAGGGTGAGGGCAATAAGTCATGGTAATGATATTGATAGTACATCTATGTGTGCCAAAGTCTTCACTGCAAAACTGAAGAATTATATCAGTAACAAAGATTTTGATTGTTTCAGGCAAATGACGACTCTGGAGGATGATGTTTACAGCTTTGGGATCATAATTCTCGAGTCGCTTGTTGGACCTTGGATTTCCGGAAGAAAAGAGGCGTCCATGCTCAATGACTTTGTATGTGCTGAGACTCAAGCAAATCTGTATCAGTAAAATCCGAACTTGTGCCATTTCATTGTACTGATATAGTATAGTTTTTATTCTGCAATTTTCAGGCATCTTTCAGCAGCCAAGATGGAAGAGGACAGATTGTGGACCCAAATGTGCTCACCACTTGCTCACAAGAATCCCTATCCATAGTGATATCTGTTATGAAGAAATGCACTTGTCCCGAGTCCTCGAATCGTCCCTCATTCGAGGATGTTCTCTGGAATTTGCAGTATGCAGCTCAAGTTCAGGCAACTACTGATGGTGACCAAAGAAATTGACAGAATCCAATACCAATGGATTGTCCATTTTATGAATCCTTAAAGCATTAGTCTTTGAGGTTTTATTCTTTTGCATTGTAATGTAGGTAAATGATCAATTCAGCTTGCAGCAAAAGTGTACATTTTGTGAGTTTCTCAGTGAATAAGAAGCTTAGAATGCATAATTGCTGTTTATTTATGAAGTTTGGTTTCACAGCTCAACAGATTACAATCCCTTCTCAAGCATTGCTCTAACTCTCATGGGAAGGCCATACAGCTTGATGAATCCTGCAGCATCAGCCTGATCGTAGATTTGTCCGCTCTCGAATGACGATATGTCCTCCCTGTATAGGCTGTATGGACTCTTCCTGCTCGTGACACTTACCGAGCCCTTGTACAGCTTTAGAGTCACTGATCCTGTTGTGTTTTCAGTAATCTTTTCCATGAATGCATCTGCAGCCTCCCTCAGGGGGTCAAACCACCTGCCCGCGTAAACAAGCTCTGCGTACTTCAGAGCGAGCCGGTCCTTCTCTTGCATTGTCTCCCGATCGAGTGTCAGAGACTCCAGCTCCCGAACAGCTGCAAATAGGATTGTGCCGCCTGGTGTTTCGTATACTCCTCTGCTCTTCATTCCAACGAGTCTGTTTTCCACCATGTCTATCCGACCAATCCCGTGTTTCCCGCCTATCTGGTTTAGCTCGTGGAGGAGGGTTGCGGGGGAGAGGTTCTTCCCGTTGACTGATACAGGAAGGCCGGCCTCTATCCCAATCTCTAAATACCTGAACAAGTTTTGCGGTGGAAGATTAAAAACCCAGTAATCATGTACACACACATATATCAGTAATGACGAGTGGGGATTTGGATTCATAAAGCAGATGAGAGAATATACTCGGGATCATTAGGTGCATCTTCTGGATCAACACTCATCATGTACATGTCCTTCTTCGGCTCATTTGCTGGGTCTTCTAAGATATCTCCCTGCAATTTCAATAGTGATTACATACTGTTCGTAAGAGATGCAAACATCTACTAGAGGGTCAGATCAGATAAATGATCAAGACAGTAATTTATGTATGATTAAATTTTCCAAGGAGACTTAAGGATGTGTGATTTAGAGGATTCCACATCCAAAATATTTGATTGAAAGCATTATATCTTGACACAACTAAGAGAAACATATTCCAGTGACAAGTAACCGAACGAGTGTATGTCTGAGATCCAAATAATGCTTCATCAACCATATGCTGACTTATAGGGGTTAAAAGGTGTTTTGATTTTGAATACTTCCAAATTAAAATAACCGCAAATGAATTTAACTCAGTAAGGTCCTAGAGACCAACAGACCTAAGGAATCTAAATAAATTAGATGAAATGGATGAGCTAGAACCAGTAAGATCTTCAAATGTGGTCACACAAAACACAATATGGATGAAAGTGTACCAGCAGACATAGCAAAGAGCAGTAATACTTACTTCATGGCTAAGGTGCCATAAGTTCCTGTCTCTACTGTAAATGGATTTTTTAGTCACAGGAACAGGCACATTATGCTTCTTAGCATATTCAATAGCATCTTCTCTCCCTGTGATATCCCACTCTCTCCAAGGAGCCACAACATTTAGTTCAGGGTTTAGTGCAAAAAAAGTGAGCTCAAAGCGAACCTGAAAGATTATGAAGCATATCAGCTTAAGTAGCATAAAAGTATTAAGAGATTTTTTTTTCGTTTTTAAAACATTGTACAGGGAATGGAGGAATACCTGATCATTCCCCTTTCCTGTGCATCCATGAGCAACAGCATCAGCTCCAACTTCTCTGGCAACATCCACCATGGCCTAGTATTGCATAAATACTCACATATTAGTAACTGGTATAAACACATCTCCAAGATAACAGATTACTAAGAAAACAACAGAAGACAATCAAATATTTCCAAACAGATATAAAGATACTCCAATGATATAAAAGTCAAGCGTCAGCATATAGTCCCAAGGGTAAGCCTCAGATGGAGAAGAAATTAAAGATTTTGTTGGCTCATCTTTGAATTTATTGGAGCATACATTGTCGCTTGATAATAATGATAATAATAATAATAATAACCAAGCAAAAACCTTTTTCTCTGAACATCTAGTAACCACGAGAAAGTGGGGCTAGGTACAGTCTACAATTGGCCAGATCATTATCAAGAATTAATCAGAAGTATTCATCAATAGTAGTTCTATCATCTATGTCCTCAAGAAAAATGTGTTGAAGAAAACTTGAATAAATCAGTATTTCAAGACTTCAATTTGATCAGTATAGTTCTTCACCTTTGCAATGACAGGACGGGCCATGGATGTTCCCAAAAGATACTTCCTCTCATAAATAGCACCAGCTCGCAAGCAAGGATATATGTATTCCTTAACAAATTCCTCCTTCAAATCCTTAACTACTAACTGGCAAGCCCCACTAGCCTTCGCCTTTTCTTCCAAGCCCTCTAATTCCATCAAACCCTGCATATTGTCAGCACCTGATCAATCATAAGGTAGAGGAGAGGGAAAGAATGACAGTAGCTTTTTAGAACACATAGGAGTATATTGGTGACTGCCATCTCATACAATCTATAAGGAAAAATGAAGTAAATATAGAATGCTAAAAGTAACATACTTGGCCCACATCAGCAGTAAAGCAGACAACTTCACAACCATAATTTTCCCTGCATATGGAAAAAACGGCTCCAAAACTTTAGAGAAGAAAAACAGTTTGAAGAAAGCCAATAAACAAAATTCAACGTCGTACAGAAATTAGAGAACATGGTATCTGTAAAGAAGAAACAAATAATCCAGAAGTTAAGGTATTGTTTGATAATAGTTTTTTTTCTTTCTTGGTTTAGAAATTAATACTTCCTTAGCTTGTTACCCAGGATAGCAGTTAGAAGACGTTGGAATACTTTGTCCCAGTACACTGCTTTTTGCAACACAGAAGTTCTTTAATTTCTTTCCTGATTTGTTCTTTCAGAAAAGAAATAGAAAGAAAAATAGAATATTGTACACATTATGCACATTTTGGCTGAAGAGTGCTAAACTACCAGCTTTAAGACTAATGTCAACACCATTAATTTTTAACTTCTATTCTTAAATAATGCAACACTACATTCTCATTCCCCTTTGGATGTACCATTGTGAGCACCAATCCCTTCAAAACAACCAAGATTAATTCATTTGGCTTGTTTGCTTTTCTAAAAACAGAGATTGGCATATCCTTTGTTTCCTATACTTATTTCAATAAAAACGATGCATAAATGGCATATCAATACCAAGAAATCCAATTAATAAATAAATAAATTACCAAGAAACAATATAAATTTGTAGCCAACTCATTCTTGTCTTTTTTCAATTTTGAAAGTATCTCTACCAACTAAACAATTATTATTAAGAACTAGAACAGTATACCTTAACCAAGGGACAATAACTGAGGTGTCTAAGCCACCACTGTATGCTAGAACAACCTTGTTCAATTTCCCACGAAGACCTTTACCATTTGTAGCAGTGGCAATATCAGATTGCTTATCGCTCGTAACTGCCCGAATGGCTGCAATTCAATGAAAGAATAAAAAAATTATCAGCCAATGTTACTAATCACAGAAGATAGTCCAAACCAAAACGAAAAAGATCAAAAGCTAATATAATAAGGACATGCATGTTGAGTACATAACTTCATTGCATAAAGAACTAGAGAAGCATAAAACAAAGGACATGAAAAAAAACCCAGATACACTCTCACAAATGAATCAACCTCACCTTGATGCTTATGCCCTCTGGTAGCAACTCTAACACCTTCATAGTTACTAAAAATGGCATTCCCAATCTGCAGACAAAATTATCAATAACACCCATCAAATCAGTAAATGAAATGTTCATTTCAGAATCACAGCTCACAAGGCTGAGCTATGCCGTTACAATTACCTCTTGGAACGAAACCAAATCCTTCTGGAGCTGCAATGAACCTGCAAAACGAAGACAGATTTTGTTCACCCCCAACAAATCAAATTCACAGAGAAAAAATTCGTTTGTTTTTGGATTTGTGGCGATGAAGGAGAAGTCTACCTCTTCTAGGACTGTGAGAAGCGAAAGCCGTGGGAGAGGAGAAGGAGATGGCTCTGAGCTGAGCCATTAGTGAGCCTCTGTAACTGTGCTTCAGTCTTTGCAACTGATAAGAGAAGACGAAGACGAAGAAAAGCGCCAAATGAATTGAGTTTTAGGGTTTTAAGTGTCTTCGTCGCTAAAGAGAGCCGCCAGTGCGCAACACGTAAGCAAACTTTTGACAGACAAGCCCTTTTTTTTGCTGACTAAGAATGCACGGCTGGACAAGGCGCTAGTTGGGGGAGTATTTTGGAGATTAGCCAGAAATTGAATGATTAAATCAAAAATTATAAATGATTAATTGGACACTGGTCGGGTGATTAATCGGGGATTAGTCAAACAAGTCAGAGATTTTTACAACATACAATTTTAACTTAGGGTAGGCAGGGTTCCGACTCGAACCGAATCTATCGGTTCTCAATGTATAGAATCAAACCCGGATACACTACGTGAGGCCAATTTGGTACCGGTTGAAACTAATTAGATTTGATCTTGAATTCTTGTTTGATTTGCGAGGCGAATTAGATAACATAAAATTGTGCCAAACATGGTGAGACTGTGCGAGAGAGACGATTCAATTCATTTATGATTTAAGAGCGAGATCGAGACACGCGGATAGAAGAGGTACTGGTGGCTCGACATAGAGCAACACTTAAGCATAATGAACCGGTTCGGTTCTTAACTAGTTAACCAGCGATTTTGCACTGTAAGAACCAAATATGAACCAATTTTAAGCCATTCTTTAATCTTATAATCAAATCTGCCCATTACACACGGTTCTCTTGGTATTTTTGTTTCGGTTCATCTCGAATCTCGGTTTGGAACCTATCATCAAAATTGAAAATATTTTGAAATCAAAAGTTTTAGATTTCTTACCTCTTTTGTTTTGTGTTATTTAGTTGAGTGTAAATTTACATACACTACATACGCATAGAAACCGTTTTTGTTTTGGGGGTATAAAAGAGATTTCGTTTCGATTTAATTTTTGTAACGTGCCCACCCCTAATCTTAACTGTCCATTATATGGGTCCTGGACGAGTATTAATCTCAAGGATAAAAATGTTTTACACTTGTTGTGATTCATAATTTTATGTATATTATTTTATAATTTTATTTTCAAATTGTTGCATTTTACATTAATTTAGACTTTGGGTGAGGCAGGTAATTTGGACTCAAAATCAGTTCTGAATCGAGATCCAAGTCAAACTGTAACTAAAAACCGAGATATGAGTCAAACCATAACTAAAAACAGAGAATCATAGTTAATCGGTTAGTTTTAGTTCTGGTGTTAAGAGAACTTTCCAATACATATTGTTTCTGATTCCAACATTGTAAAAACATTAGTTAATCAATTCGTATGGACAAATGCCACTTTATGCATTCAGTTATAACCTTTCTTTTACAACTTTGAACTACTTTTCTTTATAACAAAGGAACATGCTAGTTCAGTCAGGAATAATAATGGATCCGATATGAAACGGGTATGGCCATATCCATACATGTATCGCTCACTTGAGCGGGTACCCATATCCGCTCAATCATCCACTCATTTATCAGGTACTCGAACGGTTCATATTTCTATCCGTACCCGGAAGTAAATATATATATATATAATTAATTTTTTTGATAAATATAAAAAATACAAAATCACGATAAAGTATTTCATGTAAGTTATGAAATATTTAATAAAATTTTTTAATCCAAGCTACCAAACACAATAAATTCTCGCTCCTAAATACAATAAAGTTAAATTATACTCGCAAAAACATTAATTTTATTCAATATTTTTTTAATGTATCGGGCATGGGCCGGGTAGGATATAGGTATACCCATACTCGATACGTAACCGATAAAATATCCGTGAAAATATATGTATTTGTATTTATTTGCTTTTAGGTATATTTGCTCCAGTCAGATCTGATACATAAGATATTTGTGAAGTTCGAATTCTGCTGTCATCCCTAATTTCAGTACACCAAGACAATTTTGAACTACTTTTGTGCTCCATAAAGTATGATACTAATTATATTATAATTATACACAGACAAATAACATAAACTCTTGCGTATTTCTAACACCTTAGACATCCTATTTTATTGTTAAGATCCCGTCAATTGCATATTCAACTCAAGAGGTCATCATATTAACGAATAAATATGTTCGAGTAATACATATTCTAATACACAAGAATGTGGAGATTTAGGGGATTTTTCGATGAAAATAAGGCAACACATTTAATTCAAATACAACTGTGATCATTTATAGACATTCACTTCTCAAAATATCTTGAAAATTGCAATTTAACTATCAACTTTACCAAAGTTTGCTGGATTAATTGGTTAAACACTTGAACTTGGACCTAAAGATTTTCAGTTCAAGTCATGCAAGTCAAGTGACAATATTGGGGCCCCTTCTACATAGGGATAACAAGTGGTGTACCAAAGTCAAGTATGCGTAGAATCTAAAATAAAGTTAACCGAATTTAAAATTTTTGCCTATAAATTGGGGTCAGTTTCGTTTAATTAATAATTAATCAATTCAAACCCGAGGCACAACCAAACTCTTCCCCTTTTAAAAATGTAAAATAAACTCTTATAAATTAAAAATAGTAAATAAATAAATAAAAGAAGACTTTATTTCCTCCAATCTCGAGGTGTATATTGAGGTTACAGAATTAATTCTTATTTAAACCTATTCAATGTCATAGATACATTTAATCACTTCCTCCCCTAATCTGTACAAAACGTTTTTTTTCAGAAAAAAAAAAGGAAAATGGAAGTTACAATTTTTTTCAAAACAATAACTTCCTCCCTCCTATTCAATGTTTTGAAGTGCTTGTCTTTTACTCGGTTCCAGTTTTGGTAGAGACAGTTATGTTTTTTTTCAAGCGGTGAGCTCTTGCCACATAAATGGCCCAGCTTCAGAGAGTTCAATAAATTTTCTTCTCCAGTGTTCATTGTTATTTTCTTGGTGATTTTATCACATACGGTTCGAGTCGTCCAACGTCTATTTTTTACGACAAATTGTAGGAAAAATTGCAAAAATGTGCACTCTAAATTAGAAAATGACATTTTGCAAAATGTGCTATGTTGTTTTTAATGGGAAAAATGTGTTGTCCATGTTTGTATTTTTATAAAATGACGAAATTACATTTGAAATTAAAATGACATTTCCGTCATTTTTATAAAATACACATTTTGCAACAAAAAATGTTACCGATGTATCGTATTATAGGGCACATTTTCGCAATTTTCCCTAATTTATAAAATCAAGAAACAAAGATTTCAAATCTCAAAATCAAACCGAATAAATGAAATAACCAGGAAATTAAAGTCACGCCAATGGCATTGATATTTCAGTATAGTCCGACTGCAAGCTTGTAATGACTATGAGATCTTCTCCTTCCCCTTACCCTTCTTCTCGTTGAGCGAGGAGGAACATGCAGTGTTGCGTTGCTTCCTCCTCTTTGCTGCAGGCTCGCCCGCTTCATCGTCATGAGGTCGTAGCAGACGGGACTGCATCAAATCCAGCAAGCGCGACTGCAACTGCTTGCTCATCTCCATGATATGCTTTGTCTTCTTCACGGCCCACTCTCGCCTCTGAAAGCTTCTTTCCAGCTCCATTTCCAAGGCTGCGGGTGTTCCCTCTTGCTATCCAACATTATTCAAAACAAACAAATCAGTAATGTAAACAGTTGTTTGTTACAAACAATGTGATCACACAGATTAATATTAAGTCGATTTCTACTGTCAACAGGAATGAGTTTATCTCGATTGTCAAAAATATAATCTAAAAACATATAGTAATTCCTAGTTGCATTGTAAGAGGGAATTTTCACCAGAAACCCTTCTAAAAAAAGAATAACAGAGAATGTGGAATTTTCGGATTTTCATTGCTTTCAAAATTAGAAAAATAAAAAAGGAAAATGAAGGTGTTCTATGACTTTGCAATAAGATAGAACTTGGCAGTGGCAGTGTACATTGTGGCCTAAATAAAATCAGTGTTTGCTACAGAAATGAAGAATTCATCAGTTTTTGCGGCCAAATGGGGCTTTGTGTTCTTCACACTGCACAGCTCATTGTTTACCGTTGATCGAATAAAAATGGAAAACTAACTACTTATTAACAGTTCAATTATTTAGTGAATGTAATCAATCTACTGTATATTATATCATCAAAACAAAATTGTGTGAAGAGAGAAGGAGAAAGAAACCTCCGAATCAAGAATCTGCTGTCTCAGAGAATTGGAGTTTTGGAGATCAACTGCGGGCTGCTTATCTTTGGCCGAACAACACGAAGGCATGGTCAGCGTGCCCTTATCTGAGTCGGCCGAGGGAGGAAACTTGTCCAGCGGAGAGACGCACGAGTGTCTGCCGACTCTCTGAGGGTTTGTAACAGAAGGCATTGAGGAGCACGGAATCGCTACCAGATTAGTTATTGACCCTGCTTATATAATTGACATAGCAATCTTGTTCATTTACAATTATGTGAAGATAGAAGCATTATCTATCCAAAACGACAATCTCGTGTCAAACTGACTTTGTCAGTGAGAATGAATGTGACTGTTTTCAGTTTCCGACAGTTCTTCATATTATAGGTAACCGATATACATGCATCGCAGAGGAGTAAAGCTTTCTAGACCCATGTAAATAGATACCATATAATCCAAAATCAAGAGGGTGCTGGAATAAAATGAATTGCAACTCACAGTTACCTTTTCGGTATTTGAATCTTCGGATAATGGCTCGAGAACTGACATCCCAGAGGCAGATGGTGCCGTCCTCAGATGCAGATAAAAGATCTAATCCACTGAAGACCAGTGCCGTTATGTATCCCCTGCAAAAACATACAAAAGGAATGATATAACCAGACTTTATGTATGCATTTAACAGATACAGATATGGGTGTCCCGGGAAAGATATAGGCGATCATAACTGAAACCTCGATGTGCAAGCATTTGTGTGCATGAGAGCAGATAAACACATTTTCAAACCATGGTTCTTGCCCTACTTATGTAAAGATACTTAATGCAGGTTGATTACCGACACAAATTTCTAATGGAGTATTAATTCCCACAGCTCTGATGTAAATGGATTGTATTATTGAATATAAGACTACCAAGTTTGAATTTTCAGCTATTCCCCTGCAAGAGGAGGATTAAACCCCAAATGAATCCGAAGAAACTTCAGCACCATATATTACTTGTGTCCTTGCATGACAGTTGATTGGTGGTTTATGACAACACAAGAATCCTCCATGAATCCAATATCAATTCCGCTGATGAAAATTCTCCCATCCACGCTTCCACAGAACAAAAGGCGCTCGAGTGGATCAAGAACTACAGCGGTTATTGCTACTTCATAATCCTGAGTTTGCATGAGCCTCCCGGAGATTAGATCCCAAACCTAGAGGAAATAAAAGCAATGCATTACACGATAAGCGAGTAAAAATTTCACTGTAAAGGGTGAATGGTATCAAAGTCCCGTACCTTGCACGAGCCATCAACAGAACTTGACACAAAAATTGAACCCATGCCACTTGATATGGACAACAAGCCGGTTATAGAGGACTGATGCTCCATTGAAAAGTGTAACAAAGAAGATGGCGCGCTTCCAGAATCTTCGATATCTAGCAAACTACAATGGAGTTGGTTAGAAGGTATCATCTCTTGTTAACATGGTCAAAGAAGTTTCAAGGGAGAGCCGTCAGTTATTACCAAACCATAGACCAAATGCATATCGTACCATCCTCCGAACCAGAGATAAGAAGAGAACCATCAGCAGTAAACGTTACGCAGCTCAAAGCCTTATGATGGGCATGCCAGCTTTTGAGCAACTTTCCACTAGTAACCTGCAAACATAATTATATCAAAATCCCATTACCTAATGAAAAATAATAAAAGGGAGACTGAGGAAAGGATCACTAACCTCCCAGAGATAAGCAATTCCAGAAGGAGCTGCACCGGCAATATATATACCATTCTTTGTGCATGCAATTGGCCCGATTCCTTCCATTGTGTAGCTCCGAATTGGAGATTGAGGCTGAAAATTAGAATGACATAAATGAATAAAACGAAGCTTCCCATGACAAACATGGGTTAACAGACATCATATATTCATAATCCTTTTGAAGCTTGACTTAAATTCGGGTATGAGGCTAAAAGTAAAATATTTTGTACAGCAAAGGCCTGAAAAAGATCAAGGCAAACACTAGCATTCACTAAACATTCATCAAAAATGCTTGTTAGTGAGTGATAACACTATATTTCCCAAGAGAAGAACATTTTTTGCAATGTCCTAAAAACACACTCCCCATCCATATTGATCATAACAATAGCCTCCCAAGTCTAAGCCTAGTTACATGAATGAACTAACACAACCACAGTTACCATTTGAGATGTTAAATAGATGTCTTTACTATCCAAATAGTCACAACAAACTGAGAGAAAACTAGTAGCTGATCATCAAAAACATTTGCCAATACTTCAAGGGCAATCAAAATTTCCCATTTTAGAATCAAATCCTCACTTCAAACACCAAACCCTCAATAACCAATGCCTATTTTCCTTGATATATAAGTAAATAAGAATCCAAGTGTAGATTTAACTCAAAACACTTCAATCAAAAAGGCATAAGATCAAAATTTCAAAACCCAATTTCAAAATATGTTCAAAACAGCACTCTAGGGGACATCAAACCAAATGGGTGACAAAATCATTCACCTTGTTCAAGGCCCAGATGTTGATAGCTCCTCCACAAACAGACCCATGTCTGGTAATCTGGGCAGCAACAAGGAATTGGTCTCTCATAGAAACCAAGCCACCAGGAGGAGAGGCAGAAGTAGGAATGTGGAAGAGAACATCCCCAGAATCAACATCCAATATAGAAATTCCAGAAACCATGTTCTTGCCACCACACACTACCATGGCTCTTCCTCCCCTACCCATTTCTTTGATAAACAACAAAACCCAGAAAACCCAGAAGAAGGTTTGGAGAATATTCCTCTGTGAAAGCAGACACAGTCATGGTGACTATAAATACACACAGATATGGATCCAACTTGCGTGCAAAGAAGGTCACTTGACAGATTGACGCATGGCGTGTCCATTGGAGAAGAAGACAAAAGCAGTTAAGAGCAACAATTTCTCATTCTTCTGCTTGAAATTTGGGATTTTGGGAGAGCCTCTCTCTTGGTCTTGGTCCCTTCTAGCCTTGTAGGTAGGGGTGTCCATATAAACCCGGAAACCGGAAAACCGACCGGAACCGATCAAAACCGGACCGAACAAAACCGGAACCGGTACAAACCGGTAGCAATTCGGTTTTGATTTATCAAA
>JAYMTP010002443.1:0-19766 GCA_036897365.1 Geranium brycei
TCGAGCCTTGATTCGGCTAGGCTCGACTCGTGAAAACGTGTTGATTTATAAAAAAGTATGTTGAAACAAAAGATGAATTTGAACAAGAACATAACAAAAACTGAATTTGAACATTAATATGAGGGCAAATTCGACATTTCATGTCATTATTAACACCGTTAATGATGAGTGGGACTTTGGTAATATTCAGGGACTCACAGGTAGCCTTTTCATTTCAAGGGAGGTAAGTGGAACTTTGGTAAATTTTGGAGGATTTATGTGGAATTACCCCTATTATATATTCATAACATATTTAAATAAGTTATTATATAATATTTTCAATTTGTAATTATTTTTAGTCGATCGGTTTTTTTCTAGTCGGTATTTTGTTTCGATCGAAAAATTCGGGTGTTTATTTAAAATTCGTGGTTTTAAAATTAAAATTAATTTTTGAAAAAAAATTATTCTAAATTATATATTAAAATGAAATTAATACCATGAGTTAGCCAGTGGTTTAAGGCATAAATAAAAATTCGCTCATTGGACTCAGGTCTAATGTTCGAATCTCAGTGTGGTACCCGGGTGGTTGGTTTTAAGACTAACTAACAAACATTCATTTGCATAAACAAGATTAAAAATGCACTAAATTGACAATGTAGCAAAAACATCCAAGGTGTCAAAATTCAAAATCAAGCAAGCATGCGTTCTAAGTTATAAGCGCTTATCCTCTCGGACTAAGCATTTCCTAACGTCAACTACTCTCTCGGGATGTTACAATCGACGTTAGGAAGCACTAAGCACACTATTTTCGAATCGAAGGTTGACGTTTTGCTTCCAATCCTTTGAATCTACTTATGTCCACTCTCGAACTTTCCTCTCGGACAAGTTCTCGAACCTTAACTCTAGCACAACAATGAATACCCACAAGCTCTCACTAACAAGTACTCAAGTTGTGTTCAAGTGCAAGATTCAAGCTCATATTACCACATGCTCTCACAAATAATAATACTAGCAATCATCAAGCATTAAATCCAAGTAGATTCACAAGCTTATGCTAAAAAATGAATATATAACAAACTCAAATTGTCATCATCTCCTACAAAGGTCTAGCCCCCATGGTTGTAGGTTTTTAGCCTACAACCATGATGCTCAAAGAGAAATACATGGTAAAGCAAATAGAGATAGCTAAGGAAAGAGGAGGAAGCAAACTAGAGCCCATGGAAGGCATAGAGTTCTTCAAGCTTGGAGATGGTGGATTTGGAGTCTTCAACCTCATGCAATGGAATAGTGCACTTGAGGGTTCGTGAGGGGTTTAGGGTGACAAAATGATGGTGGAGGTTGATGGCTTTGGGTGATGTGTAAAATAGGGTATGTTTAGGTCAACCTAGCTCTTGACTATTTATAGGTGGCTGAAAATTGGCCGTGTCACGATCGTGACGAGGGATGTTACGATCGTGACAACTTTTGAATTTTGTCTCCTTGTCGCGTCGTCGTGCCACGATCGTGACGCTTGTCTTTGTCGCCTTCTTGTCACGATGGTGTCACGATCGCTGCACCATCGTGACAGCACCGTTTTGCCCTTGCAACGCCGAATCGTCACGATCGTTGTGGAGATCGTGACGAAGCTCCTGTCCTTGCCATTTTGTGGTGTCACGATCGTGACGGGAGTTGTCACGATCGTGGCACCCTCTTGTTCTCCACTTGACCAATAGCTTGGCCTGCAAGCCATCGCCTCCTTTGCTCCAAATGCACTCTAATCGCGCTCCTACACAACATTTTACTCCACGGTAGATCTCCGCACTTGATGACCCTTAAATGACCGAAATGAGGCCAAAATAGCGCTAAGATGGGGGTTAATTGGGTTCGAAACGGGGCACAAATGGCCCACATCATTTTTCCAGCCAGCAGAGGTGGAGGCCATGACTTTGCATTATGATAATAGGTTTCAATATGTAAGTTTGTGTACGCACGATGGTGCGGGGATTGTGCCAAACAATTATATTCTGGAATTGTCATGAATTAATTACCATCATACCTAAACCTAATGTATATTACTACTAAAAAAGAATTTATTGTTTTTAAATGAAAAGTGAAACAAAATTGATTAAAACAAGAAGGGTAAATATTTGAGTCAAAATCCCTAATTTTACTCACCCTCACCTTCCTCTTTCTCTTCCGTCTCTTCCTCTTTCTCTCACCCTCCTCTTTCATCTCGCCTCCAATCGACGCATACACTACTGTAGACGCCTCCGTCCCAGATCTAGCACCTCGGAGTAGCACCAAACATCCTCTACTCCGTGCCCCACGCTCCGACTTCGGCCTCGCTCCCCCCTCTCTCTTCCACGGTGCCTTCAATTTGGTTGGGTTGTTTCTGATTTCTTATGATTCTTTAATTTTGATCCTATTTTTCTGGTTTGATTTTTTCAATTTGGTTGGTTTTGATTTTTCCGATTTGGTTTCCGGCTAATGTTTTGATTTTTCCAATTTGGTTTCCGGCAGATGGGGTTTTTATTGGTTTTGGGTTTTTAATTTTTGGTACTGAGGAAATAAAAATGAATAAAAAATGATTTTTAATATATACATACTGCTACAATATGTCTTCAAATTTGAAGACTTTCTGTAGCAGAATGCATATATTTGCAAATGGAGATGCATTTTTGCAGCTTGGGTTGGAGAAGAAAATATACAAATCTGTCCTTTTTTTACATATATGGGGACTGCATTGGAGATGGTCTTAAGAGGCTCAACAGAGGTTGAGAGATAAAGCAGGATAGATACAGCAGACCACAATGAGACTAGAACTGAAATTAAAGTGTTTAACCAATTGTTTAAAAAAAATAGTGAATGAATCACTATCTTAAAATTCAATTTTAAAACTCACGACCATATATTATTTTCACTAACAAATTATTATCTTGATCATATATCTTTTCAATTCACTATCATATATTATTTTCTTTGGCAATTCTCTACCTGTTATACCATATATTTTGTGGCATTGTGACTAATCTTGGAAAAAAATGTGAAAAGGCTATAATATTCCCGAATTGACTAAAATACCGCAAATTCTCAGTCAAAATCATATCCCAATAATACCTTGTCACTTTAAAGTGAAAATTATGTAAAGTATCAAGTAATTTGTAGAACCTAATAATCCTAGGTAGAGAGCTATAATTTCCCGAAAATTATTCAAATGTTTTCCCGAATTGAAGTCAAAAGACAAACCCAACAATCCCAAAGCATTTTGATCCTACATTAGAGGCCACACTATGAAGACAAAAATATCAATATGTACATATTGCATATATATGCCACTGATTCAGCACCACAAAAACACCCTCAAAAATATGTCCGATATTGTTCACATCTTCACACCCCAACAAACCCAAAAACAGAAAATTACAAATTGCTACTAATAGAGCTACAGCCCAAATCTAGCCTTCCTAGTAACAAACAATATTTTCACACAGCAAGCTGCTTCTGGTGAGCTGTCGACGCGGTGGGCGATGACGAGGACTGTTCATCTTCGTTGAAGCAACAGTACTGAAGCTTGTTGAGCTGGGTTGGCCTTGTGGGCATGTGAATTGGAGATTCCACACAGAGCATGAGCACTTCCTTGTGGAGATGAGAACAGTATGTGTGGAACGTTGTGGGTGTCACATTTAATTGGAACCCTAACCCAAACAAGAAGTCCAATTCAAGAAGATTCATTTCTGCTGTGCTGATTCCTCCTACTTTTGCATAATAAGCATTGTTGTAGTATCTGCACAAACCCCAAATCAAACCATGATCAATAAATTAGTACAAATTGGTTAAAAATAAATAAATAAAACAAGTACTAGAGAGAATGTGACAGTGGAGCAAGCAGCATGATTGTGGCAAGGAAGGGAAGTGAATTTTATGATGGACCCATAACATTTACATTAAATTATAGCAGAGTGCAAGTTGGCATGTGCTCTTTTTTGGGTATTCACAAGCATGCCTTGTTGGTTGAGGAACAGAACAACTCATCCCATTCCCAGGTGGGGTTGTCTGGTAAAAGACGGAGCTTTTCACATGCTTGCTCTGTCCTGTTTTTCCTCGCCGGACGGCGAGGCCAAATATTCTCCCATTGCATTTTCATAAATAAATTCAACCTCACCAAAATGGGTGATTAATTCTACGTTTCAACACCAAACCAATAAAAATATAAGAAAAAATGGGTGTAAATGACAAAATTGCCTTTAAATCAGTAAACATTTTTACTATTACCAAAGAAGAAAACTTCATCTGGCAAAAAGTGTCACATAATAGTACAAGTTTTTGACAAACACTTGGAAGCCCAAAATTGGATGAATAATGGGGTTGAAGAAGCGAGAATTGGAGGGCTGATCTGTCTAGAAAAACCCATTTGAGAGGGATGAGTGAATTTACCTGTCGTCCATGAACTTGGCGGCGAGGAGGACGGCGGTGATGAGGAGGCGGTGGACGGAGAAGGAGGAGAGGGGGAGGGAAGGGTGGAGGAGCAAGAAGCGGTCGAGGTAGACGTAAGCGACGACGTAGCAGGAGGAGCTGCAGTCGGCGTACTTGAAGATCCTCTCCAGGTAGCTCCGGACGGAGATGGCGGGCCTGCTCAGCCCGTGGAATGCGGATACATTCACTTCTCCAGCGCTGTCGTCGTCGTTGGACTCAGCCACTCGCTGGAGGAGGGACGACAGGTACACGATCACTTGGGGCATGTCTTCTTCGCCCATTCTTACTCTCTTCCGCCCAATTTCTTCCTGTTTTCGCAAATCTTGTCTCTGTTTTTTCCCTTCTCTTATAGAACAACAAGACAGACTCATCACTCATGTGTGTGTGGATTCACGTTTATGCCCTTTTGGTGTTTTGTTACTCAGAACATGTTACGGGTATCTTACCTTTTCTCGATATGTAGACTGTGGTAACGGTAGTTTTAGAGTTTAGTGCATGATAATGAGCTAAATATAGTATTAGATTGTTGAAAATCTCTCTATATTTACTAATACTGTGTTATGGATACATGTAGATATCGACCACATATTTGCGATATATCGTAATTTTTCACCTCTTCGAGCTGATACAACGAATATCGGTCAAAATGTCGGTCGGTCGGACAAAGTAAAATTAAATCCAGCCTAATTCGGTCCGAATCAATTGATTTCGGTTAAATTTAAATAATTTTGGTTTAATCCGGTCTAATACGGTTCACTTAATTAATTCTGGTTTGACATTTAGGTTATAAACAATTACATAATTCAAAAATCAAACCTTCCTATTTCGCAATTTTCATTTCAGTTTCAACGAAACTTCTCTCGTTTTCGCGTTTTCCGTTCTCACCGGTCGTCATCGTCGTCGGTCGTTGGTCTTCGTGATTGTGTTGTGATTCAGTTTGTGTAAAAGAAAATTGTGATTATTGAGAAGTTTGAAACTGAAATGATTAAATATTATTCATTTTATCTTTAATAAATAATAAATACGAGTATATTTATATTTGATTATTTATTTATTGCAAAACGTGTTTTGTCGCGATCTCTACGAGTTTGTCAGATCTCCATTTTTATTAGCGGGCTGATATATCCCTGAGTTCACATCGTTGCTGACGTCACATTATTCCAAGATACATATTGTATTTAATTTTTTGTGAAAATGAAGAAGGAAAGAAAAATATATTCCGGTACACTCATTACTCATATTTGCTATGATACAATGTAATTGTAACTTACTAGTAAAAAGATAATATTCTTGAAACCATAGGAACTTCATAACTGGCTTCAGAAGCCAAAAATCTGTGGGAGCCCAACTCCCTCTTACAAGTTACAACCCAGCTAGTATTGAAAAGAGCATCTCTTGGCTAATAAATGAGTTGCTCCATTTGCACAATGTCTAACAAATCTCAAAGAAATTTGAGTAAGTTGAAATAATAGATAGCAACTATCATTTAAAGGCCCACCAAGTAGAGTATCTGCAAGTTGGCAGTGGAACTCAAGCTTGATGAAATATAATTTATTTTAAAATATCTAAATTAAGTTAAAATAACACTTAATTTTTACAATGAATTCTTGGATGACATATTATACTACCAAAATCTAAAGATAAATATACTTTTTTAGATAGATGATTAAAATAAATTACAAATTGATCAAATTTATATTTACACGAGTAAGCTTTGACTTCATGATTTTCTTAACAAGTGGGAACATGGAATAAAAGAAGTTGGTTTTATTTTCAACGCTTTTTGTAAAAAAATATTAAAGAATACAATTGTTTTAAATTTGAAATTAAAATCACATTTCTAGTGCAGTTTATGAGTTAGCAAAAAAGTAACAGTCTTTTCTTTCTAAAACTCTGAACTCTTTTAAGGAAAATTTGACTTCACGATGAAATTGAATAGGAGAACATAATAAAAATAAAGATGTGATATAAAACATGTAACAAAGATCACATGGATGTCATGATTTTGGATCGATCTGGATCACTGTCATTGCACATCTGACTTGCCTTTCTTTCCCACACTGACCTATAGTCTATTGCCAATTGAAAATAGGAAATTAGTCTAATCAATTCAGTTTATAATTTTCTATGCCCTACCTAATCTATGTTCAAATCTCACTTAAACCAAAACCTGGAGCATGTGTACCTACTAGTAGACTCAAACATCTTTCTCTTACAAAATAAAACAGGTGTTATTTAGCAGTAATTCTGGGCAGATGAGAATTGTGTCACAAACTTGTAACCCATGTGGCATGTCACCTGCCACTGTCAGTGTAAGTTGCAGAATATTCCAAAATCAACTTCATGCAAGAAAAATCCAATTTCCAAAATTAGGGTTCAGGTAATAATAGTAACATTCATGCAAGATCAAGATGCAGCTTTGTTTTGTTCTTTCCCTTCTGTAAATGATGAATGAGTGGCTGTCCTGTAATATATATGTATATTAATAAGTGCACAACAATATGATAAAGGCTGTAACGTGAAGAAAACAATTTATAACTCCAAACTGGTCCAGCATATAGACTTGCGTCGTGTCTCCATCATTTACCCCATAAATATGTATACATGTTATAGGAGTCAATTCATTGCTCACTACTATCTACCTGTGGCTCCTACTCACTCCACATGTTCAAGAATCAAGAGTGAGAGGTAGGGCCATATTTATGGATCAAAATATCTAAATTTGCAAAAATAACAGGAAATGATCAAGGATATCTTTGAATATAATAAAACAAGTAGATCTCTGTAACATATAGATCCTGGAAATATGAACCAACATGTTATATTGACCCATTTGATGTTAAAGATAAGCCCTTTACAAGAGTAGATTAATCCTCCAATAGGAAACTGGCCTAGGCTAACACTTAATCTATGGGGATAATTAAGTTATTCTTGTTATGTAATTGTGAATCATCAACAAATCAGTGGGATTGTAAATATTTCAAGAGAGATCAAATAAATTGACCATCATGTCTTAAAATCTTATATAAATAGTCATACTCTTAGGTTTCTTCCAGGTGCATCCCTGAAAGCAGTGAATGTTACTACGAACCCAGTGAATCTGTCTTAAGTCTAAGCTGAGCTTTTAGAAAAGCGGGGCACAACAAGAGTAGACAATACAAAAATAAACCATGGTCGAAGACTCAGAAGACTAGAATGAATGAATTGCAAGTCTGTGTTCAGAAGCTACATACACCATCGGGCAATACAATTATTTGACGCATACAAGAGCTTATTTATACTGATTATAAGCAAGCAGAAAGATATAAACAACTGATATGAAACATCCAAACTCTGCTAGAGTTCGCTATTTTTAATCCATTCTACACCTTACCCGTAGCATCTGATTGGATCGTTGCAGCCTTTCTCGGCCGACTGCCTAAAACCGGCACGGCCTCCTTTGGCAAGGTACTGTTGGTGGTATTCCTCCGCTCTGTAGAACTTCTTGGCAGGCAGAATCTCGGTAACAATGTTCCTGTTTAAAGCCTTTTGCTGCCGTTCCAGAGACTCCTTGGCTATTTGCTCCTGCTCTGGTGTATAAAAGTATATGCCAGATCTGTACTGAGTTCCCACATCATTCCCCTGCTCATTGTGGATCATCAAGCTATTAATAAATGACCATTGTAAAAGACACTAGCTGATCAAAATTCTGAGATCATTATTTCGTTTCTTAGTTACCCTCATTTTGAGAAGATTGAAATTGTCACCATTCTAGATTTGACCAATAGAAATAGTAAAATACAGGGGAGAAAATAAATAACTAAACAATTATAAGATTTAGTTTAGAAGCAAGAAGTAGAAAAAGGGGGGGCAACCCCAACACTGAACATTGTAGGTTTCAAGCCTTGAACTTGTCCAAACCACCTCATGTAGTTTTCCCTCATCTTAACTTCAATTTGCTTGGATAGACTGCTACCACTAGATTAAGTATCGAAGCCTACGTAGAACTTAAAATTCAATGACCTATTATATAAGTGACCATATAACTAGACTGTAAAACTTTCTATTCCCCTTGAATCTGCATATAAGTTCAATAGAAGTAAAGTTACTCTTTGGATATGAAATGACCTAAGGAGAGTGTCAATCAGGGTTTCCTATTCTGGATTAGTAGTATATTTCCTATTGTTATATGGAAGGCCCGCTGGTTGTAAACTTCTTTTCTCAAGAAGAAGCAACGACGGCATCTCAGGAAAATAAACGGGTAAATCTTGCGCCAACAAGTGTTATTTGGAATGTTTGGGCGTCAAGCGTATTAAGGTGGCTTCAAATCTCAGGATCAACCCTGGACAAATGTTTTAAACTCTCAAACTGGAGTACGGTAGTGGGAGAGGGAATTTCTGGTGGATTGGTGAAATGCATATGGATTTGAAAGAATACCAACGGGCGAAAGCGCACAATAAATACTAGGCATTGCACATATCGACCCATGTAGAGATGTTAACGCTTTAAGTAACCCGTCACTCTGGGGAGTGCATTCAAAAGAATGAAATTCAAAGGAAATAACATGGGCTTGCAAAAACGATGGAGTGTGTGGTTTAATTCGAAGCAAGAATTTACCTCACAGCCCATAATTAGATAACCCTGATTGACAGAGAGAGTTGGTTATCATGATGATAGCTGATAGAAAATGTTGATGCTATGAGGTGGCAAGAATTAATCATTTGAACTACACTTGGAGAAAAGATGTGTTTTAAGGAAACTTTCACAATTATCCAGTGTGCCTGTCCCTATTACCAATTCGAAGCATGTTACACTTCCCTTGTAGAAAGTGACACTCAATTCAATTGGCGAGAATTTAACACAGGACAAGGACGCACGTATTTTAACAAGATAATGAACTTGATCTTATATCCAGAACAACGGCAAGATAAAAGAAATAAAGGAGGAAATCTCTTAAAGTTAATAGGGAACTATTCAATGGAGTAAAACCTCCAAAACAAAGAAACCAAGACATAAATGAACAATATTTCCTACCACGTATGGAATTCGACATTTCTACTTAGTAGTCCCTGTGGATTGACAATATAGAATCAAAAGAGCTCATCAACTCCCTGCTGATATACCTTATAATGATTACATAAGAACCAGGAGCTTTATGAATTCCATCAAATAAATATTTGAACAATCCTCAACCGACAAATCTTAAAATGACAGCCAGACTATCTTCCTCGAAGTCAGATGAATGGTCAAATTGCCTTCAGTAACTTCACCCAGTCTGATGGAAGTTTTTTTTATCAGCAAGTGGAAGTAGATATGTCAATAATGATATTCATCTAGCGATCCTAAAAGGCCCAAACAATACACAGTTACAGGCAAGGTTCTAAAACTCGGAATTGGGGAGATGTCGGTGAGGCGAAAAATAAGGAGTTTTGAGAACCTCGGGGAGAAATCGGCAGAACTCGCTTTGTATTAAATAACGAGAATGAGTTTTAAAACTCGGCCATTTTGATTTTACCGACTTCTCGGGGAGAAACAAGGGAGAACTTGGGAGTTTTAGAACACTGGTTACAAGTGATACAAAAATGGTTAAATGAATATTCTATAGGAGAAACAAACCACTACCCACCTTATTCAGAGACAGTTGTTAGGGTTTCAAGCACATTTTCAGTCCTTTATTTCCAAGACACGTAGGAGGCTGGCCATTTAATGGGATGCAATTACAGGGATAACCACTAGCAGGAAGAAAGACGGTATAGAAAATCAGTGCAATTATTAAGCCTAGAATCTGTTCACAACAAAACGGTCATATGAGTCACAATGTCATCTGTTTTACACTCTTGCACAAAACGAGAGAATCGATATTGCTTTTAGTTATGTACAAGCCCGCAGTGAGGAAGAGAACTTCCATTGACAATCAAATTTAGGGAACAAAAACTGGACTTTCAGGAAAAGATTATGCTTGGCTGTCACAAAGCTCACTACTACACTCATCAACAAGGCAAAGAAAAACCATGTTAGTGAAATTTTCAACCTAGGGTCAGCTTCAGCATAAGATCCCATAACAACATCACTCACAACAGGTAAGCATATCACTGGTTTTTAGAATCGAAACTTTGTATGATAATGCATCTACGAATATATAAACAGAAAAAGCATCTTAATACCATTGTATCAACCCCTATGGACCCTATAAAAGTACAATTACCAAGGTCCACACACACATAACCATATAGCAAGGAACAAATTCATCTACCTCAAAAAATGGAACATCCAGTAGAAGATAAGGAAAGCATAATACACAAAACCCTTATTAAGCTAGTGCACCAACGAAAAGCATCAAAATTCAGCCACACAAACAGAAAACGAAACGAACCTCAACAAATACCAATCTCTTATACAAACCAATAAACCCCAGAAGAAGAAAAAAACTGCATCACTACAAAGGGAAGCAAATTTCACAATTGGCAATTGAATCAAGATACACAGTTGTGACGAAACAAAAACCCAATTTGACGAAACCCCACAAAAATCCATCCGAAACCCAGAAGCATAAGCTAGTGCACCAATGAAAAGCATCAAAATTCAGCCACACAAACAGAAAACGAAACAAACCTAGACAAATAACAATCTCTCAAACAAACCGATAAACCAGAAGAAAAACACTGCATCACTACAAAGGGAAGCAAAATTCACAATTGGCAGCAATTGAATCGAACATAGAAACAAAAACCCAAATTCACGAAAACCCACAAAAATCCACCCAAAACCCAGAAGCATACCTGTCGATTGAGCGTAGTGGGATCGTGCCTGGCCCAGAAAACATCGAGCAGAGACTCAAAACTACACTCCTTTGGATCATACTGGACACGAACCACCTCCGAATGCTTGGTGGTGCCCGTACAGATGTCCTGATAAGAGGGATTGTCCAAATACCCTTGAGAATACCCAACCTCAGTCTTGGTGACGCCAGGAACCCTCTGGAAGGCGAGCTCGACGCCCCAGAAGCAGCCGGCTCCGAACTGGGAAAAAAGCTGTGCCGGCGCCGGAAGGTCTTCGTCGGGGCGCAGAGCGGCGGAGGAGGAGTCCATCTTCATCTCCGATGGCTTGGAGCCGAAGCCGAGCTTGTTGAAGATGTTCATGGGAGCCTTGTAGACAGAGATGGACCTGAAGGAGGTACGAGTATTGGATTTGGGGAGTCTGGAGAGAGAAAGAGAGGAGGTGGGTGGTTTAGTGAGAGAGGAGGCGACGAGACAGAGAGAGGAAGTAGTAGTTATGGCCTTCATCTTCCGTTTCCATTCACCAAACCTCTGATACCGTTTATGGTCATTACTTTCTCTTTTTTTTTACAATTTTGTGGTTTCCACCTCTCCACGTCGGATTTTTCCTTTTCAAGAATGTACAATTTATTTTCATTGAAACTTCAAATGATATTCTAGTAGAATGACGATATTATGATATTTTCATGTCTTCATCTTTGAAAAATGAAGGTAAATGTCATTTACCTCATTCGTGATATTCGAGACTTTCATTTACCTCACTCGTTTCACTAATACGTTTTAACAGGTACTCAAAATTTATCAATTTCTCACAGAAGCCAAACAGTGTTAGTTTTTGGTCAAAATAACGAAAATGCCCATGTATTAAAAAAAAATTTCTTAAAACGTATTTTTTTTATAAAATAATAATAAAAAACTGATTTTAGTATTAAAAAATATTATTTTTTATAAAAATAAAAAAAATTATAAAACATAAAAACGATGTTTGAAAACCGTCTTTCATTTTAAATATTTTTTTTCTTTAAGAAATATTTTTTAAAAAATAATATTAGAATCAATTTTTATTATTTATTTTATAAAAAAAATATGTTTTAAGAAAATATTTTTTTAATTTTTTTAACGCATGGACATTTTCGTCATTTTGACCAAAAACTAACACCGTTTGACTTTTGTGAGAAATTGATAAATTTCGAGGACATGTCAGAACCCATTAGTGAAAGGGAGGTAAGTGAAAATCGCATATACTATGAGGGAGGTAAGTGACATTCCCCCTTGAATTAATGAATAAAAATGGTAAAACAAAAAGTAAGCATGTGATTAATTAGAAGTAAAAGAAAGGATCAATGTTCCCGCAAAAAAGGGAAAGAACGAACAAACAAACACTGACGTCACACAAACCTCTCACCATTTTCTCTCCTTCCCTCACAATCAATTTCCCCTAATTTCCCTTCCCACACAACACCAACCAGATTACTGAGATTCTCTCCGAATCCACAATCATCAATCCGAATCGATCTCTACTCGCAATCGTCCGATTCCTCGAATTCGACCGGAGGATCATCATTATCATTATCAATCGATCGAATTGTTTCTTCTTCTTCGTCTTCTTGGTTGTTGTTGGTGAAGACGGAGAGGTTGATGGTTGGCCGGCGCAGATGGAAAGGAGGTGGCGCCTCAATGACAATGGCAGTTCCACTGAAATCTACAGCCATGTCTGTCTCGAGGACGACGACGACGACGCGGTGGAGCTCGTAGATCGAGTGCTCTGCAACAACAACAACAATTATGTTAACAATGTGTATGGGTATGCGAATGGTATTGGTATCTGCAGACCCGCCAAGCTCGTGCCCGTTTCCTTCCTCTCGCCTGTTTCGGCTACTACTTCTCCTCCTCCTCTCGGCTTCATTGAACACCCCGTCTCCAAATTCGACACTCTCGCGGGCGTCGCCATCAAGTACGGCGTCGAGGTAATTTTTTGTTCGAGCTAGCTCTCGTGTTGTTATAGATTGTGTTTGTTTGGCTTAATTCCACTTTTTGGGAATATAATAACAATCCCATTATTTTTTTAATGGGATGTGTTTGATTGTTTTCATTAGTTTATGTACCCGAATGGCTTTATGGGATGTAATTGTGAAAACCCATCAAAGGTCGTGGGTGAAGTGACAGAAACCTCGTGTAATAAGCATAAGGTCTTTGGTTTCAATTCTGATACTGCCCGTATTGTTGTTTTATTTATTCTTGATGGCAAAGATAGTGAAGACCCACCAAGTTGTTTTACTTGTATGCGTGCGGATTATCATTTCCTGTGGAATTACAATTTGTGGGAGGAGATGGAAGATTATGAAGGTAGTGCAATAACTGTTTGAGACTTTGAGTGCGAGAATCATGTTCCCTGCATTTGACATGACACGGAAACAAACTTAGATTAGAATGGAGACAACTTCATCCGAGTTATGAAAATTGCAATGTAGGGTGTTGTCGTGTGTTCCAATTTATCATGTGCCTCCACAGCTATTGTGCTAATTTACCATGTGAGGGGAGTCTTAAAACCTCATATATGTAATGGGTTTTAAGGCCAAGGATGTTCGATGGATGGAGTAGCTTGATTTGTCCCTACCCTGTTGCCTATTTTACTTGCATTGTGTGTTGCACCTGAATTGGACCAATCTAGTAGGAGCACAATCGGTTTAATAAGCAAATTAACTATCCCGGAGTAGGCATAACTAAATGTTGTCCCAAACCATGTATTATGATCTATCTTCTTAATTCAGTTTTGGCCCTATTGGGTGTTAACTGTTAAGTGTCAAGTTGGCATGTTAATGGCTTGGTGAAATTCAAATTTCTAGTTCCCTCTGTTTAGATGTTCTTCGTTTTGATTCTCATTGAATTGGGAATAATGCTTATTCTTTGTTAGGAGATTGACATCAAAAAGATGAATGGTCTGGTTACAGACCTCCAAATGTTTGCTCTCAAGTCCCTTCAGATTCCTCTACCTGGAAGGCACCCTCCATCTGCTTGCTTATCAAATGGTTCCAATTCTCCAGGGTAATCATATGTTACTTTTAATCGCTAGAGCTATTGTTTTGTTAATCTACTTGGCACCTTAGTCCATCATTTTCAAGCAATATCAAATCTGAAAAAAAGTTTCATGCTGAACCTAAACAAGACATTTCTATGAGAACCATTATATATATATTTTTGATCGGCAATGAGAACTATTATATGATTCAGTTTTCTTGTCATGTGCTTATAAAATATCAGCATCTTTGTGGCAATTCCCTTGGATCCTGCTCATTGTATTCCTTGAACATTTTGATTCCAATATTAGTTGCGCACTTCTTTTTCTTATTAAATTATGGGTATGGATGATTGAAGATTAAAAAAAATACTCCACTTTATTATGCATACCCTTGCAACCTCCTGACTGTTTTCTTGTGTTTTCTTCTGTATTAATAAACCCCCATAACAAGTAGTTGTGAGCGTTGGTAAATGTGATTTCAGATTTTCTAGAGCTTATAGAACTAATAGATTTGACCAAGTAAATCAGGAAACGAACAAGGTAAACAAAAACCTGGTTTAAAATGTACTGCATGAAAATACCTCACCAGTTGAAGGAGCTGGCATTGGCAGTATCATGATAACTTTCACTGTTGAAATCTATAGAACGCAATTGCATGCAGTACCACTTATTCTCGTCTGTTAGGATCAATCTAAGCAAGTATCAATTTTATAAAAGTTAGTGATAAAAATTAGCATCACTATAAGTGCTCATGTTGGAATAAGACCAAGCTTAAATCGAGAAGCAACCTCAAATTTTATTTCCTGCTGTTTGCATTTGTTCTTCATCTGAACTCTTGCTTTTATCATGTCGTTGACTCCAAATTTGAGTTTGTCAAGGCAGTGCTTCACACTGGGGTGTTAAGGTACAGCCTGACTCTTTAACCAGCATTGCTTCTTTTTTTTCCTTCTTAGATCCTTAAACATGGGTCAGAAAAATTGTGTGGGTTTAAAGAAATAGGTGATGGTCTTTATACTCATGCACAATATCAAGTAGGTCTGCTAGTGAAAACATTTGGTAATGTTATGAACAAAAACATAGGCATTTTAACAATATTTCAGATATGGACTCATCATGCTGCAACTTTTTTCGCAGAGAAAGCAGTTGTGCCCGCCAGAAGCACGACGACCTGCTTGAATCCTTCCAATTGTTAACAGGCCAACTCTCCCAGCGAAAAGTTTCAGCAGCCATGAGCTCTCTTCAAGGTTACTATGGCCTCAAACCAGCAGAACGGAAACCCAAATCCGCAAGCTTTGACATGGGAACCGATCATTTAGAAAACAGAACCACAGCAAGAAGATCCTCATCAACCACAAACTCCCCACTAAACCTCAACAGGAAATCAAGAAGCTTCGCCAACTGCTTCGTGGATGAAAATGGCGAGCCATTTGACAACCAGCCCTTGGCAGAAGACGAGAACATGGAATTCAACAGGCAGATGGAGAAACTCGTCAGGAGGCGCCAGAAATCAGAAAACGACTCCAACTGTGGTACCCCAGTGAAGGTGTTGAGGGAAGAGACCAGCAGCAACACTCTGATCTCGCCTATAACAGGGAGAGGCTTGGCTCAGAGGCCCAAGGCAGCGGCTCGATACACTTACACTCCCTCAGCTGACTCTGATGCAATGCCCTCAGGCGACTCGGGCTCAGATGATGGATTCGGGGGAGTGAAGCGATCCTCGAGCACGTCTAGCTTGCAGGATCAGGAGAACGGGGCGTCAGCGCTATGGCTGGCGGCCAAGTTGAAATCGGACTTGCAGGCACTTTCAACTGCAGCGATTGCGATACCCATATTTGATGCGTTGCCACCTATCACTGGCCGGAGGAACAAAGCTGCTCTTGATTAGTTCAATTCCAGACTGAATATCTTGGCTTCACCTTCATATATGTTACACATGGCTAACCGGCACCGACATAGGAACACAGAGGATTCGATTTTAAAGATTCACAGTTATTTACAACGTTGTATGTATGTATGTTAGGAGTGTTTGTCTGTACACTAAACAGTTTACTGCTTAATACCTTTTTTATCTTTACAATTCAATATTTGTTACAATGAAGTTGTTCACATAACTAGGATAGGCTTTTATTTTATTTTTATTTTGAACAGTGGGAACCAAATATTTATACTACATTAAATTAATCCATATGCTTGGCAATTCTGTTTATATTATTCATTCATTCATGTGGTTTAAAGAGAGCAAGAGTGGCCTCATAAAAGTATTGTTTCTTGATTTATTTTGATCTTTGAGTGATTGCAGTTTACAATTTTATAGTGTATCTTTTACATTTTACTATTCATAAACTTTTTGTTACAACTTACGTATTTTTGGAAAAAAAAACATAAATATACCCTTATAATAAAAAAAATTAAAAAAATCATAATAGAGAAACTAATTTTGATTTTTGTTCAGTAAAAATTTGTTGTGTGATTATGAAATTTTGCACCCTTCACAATATACGAGAGATATAGATTTTGTTTGGGTTAAGTCAACATTCTAGGAATAAAACAACAAGACTTAGATTTTGTTTGGGTTAAGCCAACATTTTAGGAATAAAACAACAATCATTTTTTAAAAAACAAGAAAATAATGTAATGTTTTAGGTTCTCTATACACAGATGAGTTTGATGGAAAGCAAGTATAAAAATTAGACAGTTTTGTATAGGAAAGAAAATTATGATTTGTGCGAGGGATATTCAAAATGTACATCTGACAAGCACGGCATGAACAATTTAAGGAGAGAAAAATTATGTCATGACCAAAACAGGGCACATCAAATATTAGTAGAAAAACAAACTACAAGAATTGCAGTACAACTGAAAGAAACAGAACTACGAAACAAACTATATTGAAAATGTCAATTGGAATCCACCATGAACTAAGCATAGTAAAGTAAACATAAATGCAAGAACAGTACATAGCAATCAAAACAGAGATGTTCCCTTTCCCTTCTTATCTCCACCGATTTCAAAATGCTTGCACCTCTGCAAAAACAATATGCACATAAGACATCAAATATGATTCAACAGACAATATGGTAATCGAAAACAAAGAAACCCTGAGGATTCTCTAAATGATAATAACCTTGATTGGGTGCTGGGAAACATGCTTGCAACCCTGGCACTGCAGCCTCAAAACAATCTTCTTGGTAGTCTTGGCCTGTTCAGAGAAATAAACAATAACATTATGATCATTCATACACAACATCTACATAGATAAAAACATGTGTGGCAAACGAAGAATCTGATAGATGATTATGGAAAGAGAGAATAGATAGAAAAAGATTTTACCTTCTTGTGGAAGACGGGTTTTGTCTGCCCACCATAACCAGACTGTTTGCGATCATAACGCCTCTTCCCTTGTGCAGCAAGACTATCCTTTCCCTTCTTGTATTGAGTAACCTTGTGCAGAGTGTGCTTCTTGCACTCCTTGCTCTTGCAGTAGGTCTTCTTTGTTTTCGGAACGTTCACCTACCGATTCCAATACAAATTGTGTTCATTTAATTAACACTTCATTGATAAAAGGATATAATACAGACAATGAAAACAAGAAGAGAATCCAATATAGCATAATAAATTTGGGCAATTGTCTTGACTACACAATTACATTATTATTCAAGTTGTAAAAATTTCAGGATAATACTTCACTCCATATGCTATATATGCAATGAAGAGTGAGGTGTTTACATAAACTATATGTAAAAGTGGGTTGTACATATCGGGCCAGACTCCACAACTTAAAGGTCAACTTTGTTAGTTGGATTTGTTCCAACCCTTTATCTGCACTCTTTCTATTTCATATTCTTTCCATGTGGGACTTTACATTCTCAACACTGAACACTTGCTAAATCACCGGCACCAACCAAAATCAAAGTACAATTCTAGCAATAGTTTCATTTAAATTACCACCTCAAGAAACAAAAACAAGTTCCATGTACCATAATTTTCAGAATGAAGAGTATGCTTAAAACCTCAAATCATCCTCATACATAATTCATATGCAAATTGAGCTACGATTCAGCTAACATGTCACCTCCAGAATATCAAAACAAGCTCCATGAATCATAATTTTCAGGTTCCATGTGTTTTTAAAGATTCAAATCATCCACTTGCATGATCAAAGATGCATATTCAGCTAGATTTCATTTAACCTATCACCTCCAGACTCAAATACAAGTTCCATATCTCACAATTTTCAGATTTAAAACTTCAAATCAGCCATATACACAACTCAAATATGCATATTGAGCAAGATTCCAATTTCATTTAACCTAAACGAAAACATGTTCTATACATCGTAACCTCCAGATTGAAGAGTGTGCCTGAAACTTCAAATCATCAATTATTCAAATATGCATATTGTTCTAGATTCCGGAAATACTGAACTCGGCCCTTTTAATTCCAACAAAAACATGCTTCTGTTCGAAACTAACACAAACATCAAATCGGACGATTTCATTTCTGTGGTTCGCAATTCGAGCAACGATTGAAATAATCAACTACAGCTAAATTGAGCAGACGAAATAGCTTACCATGTTGACAGTGACCTTGCTGCGCTCAAAACCCTAATCTGAGAGAAGAAGAAGAAGTGCAGCTCCTTCAACACTTTGAGCTTTATATGAAAGAGACGAATCTAGGGTTTCATGGAATGGGCCTTCACCTTATTTGGGCTTTTCTGAGTTGGGCTGAATAGAGACCAAAATTATAACTCCGGCCCATGTCTTCAAATGGTGAGTTCAATAGATCTACTAGTAAGAGTAAGAGTTTGGTTCATTGAATAATTAACTTTGGTTTATAATCACTTATATGAGTTAAATTTTAAAGAAAGTGACAAAAATATGTTTTTATATTATGACATTTGGAGGGGAATAACAAAAATATATTCTACTATAACATATTTGCAAGAGTTTGTTGTATAATATAATGTGAACTTTGTTTTTCTTACTAAACGTATGTATTTTAATTATCAAATAACAAAGTTATCTCTAGAATTAAGAATCGTTGGAAAAAGTTCACTACCCCTTTTAGCTAATAAAAATGTACACATGCTCTTTTACAGAAATGTCATAATTTACAATATCTCTTAACATTTTCCCTTAATTTTATAATAGGATTTAAACTTTTGATTAAATTAATGAGATTTAATAATGCATGTTATATTTAACATAATTAAAATAAAATTTTCACTTATACATTAATTCTTCGTATGTTATTTAAAATCTTGTCATTTATTTAAGTACAACAATTCTTATAACATATCATTACAGAGACTGTAACTCAGTTGTATTAGTCGTCGAGACGTTGAAACGTCTTGTCGGAAAAGATACAACCTTCTCGGCGGGACATTGTTATCGTCGGCTATGTGTTTCATTGCCGTTGAGACATCAATGTCAGAGGGGGGTACCTTGGGGGAGGACCAGGATGGACTTTCGGCTGCGAATATCACAGTGGCTGATGTAGGGAGGGTGATTGATCTCTTGGGAGGTTCGCTTCCAACTCAGAGTGGAGCTGATGCAGTTCTT
>JAYMTP010002444.1:0-19761 GCA_036897365.1 Geranium brycei
TACACCGACAAAAAAGCAAACAGTTGGAAGTCCAGCGTGTCGCTCAAATTGGGTGTCAAAACCAAAATTCAAACAGGCGTTCCGATGATTGCGGAAGGAAAGATTGAAGTATATATCGGCGGAGTTTAGCGGAGCTTACGAATGGGGAAAACCGAGGAGAAAACGAGCGTGGTGGACACGGTGTATAAGCTTGTTGTGCCTCCCATGAGTAACGTCAAAGTGAGTCTGATAGCCACCACGGGTTCTTGTGATGTCCCCTTCTCCTACACTCAACCTGACGTTCTCACAAAAGGCCAACAGGTTACTTACGAAATGAACGATGGCGTCTACACTGGCCTCAACTCCTTTAACTTCAAGTATGAGACCCAACAGAAGCCACTCTCCTGATCAACCTCCACTTTGAGACCAAACAATAAAACATTAGGTGCATGTGTGATGAAATCTTGCTCAAGACGAAAGAGAGGAGTGTTGTTGCATGTAATTGATTCAGTAATAATAAAACTAGATGCTTTTCTCTTGATCTTAATTTCGTTAATTATAAGCATATTATATGAAGCCATGCATATTTCCATCTTGTTATGGATGGGAGAAATACCTCGAATCCCATTATCCCAAGGGACTTGAGGTGTCCAATTTGATCGCACCGTAACATCCAACTAGTAACACAAGTAGTAAAATTACATCTATGAATTAGAGGTCGATGTCATGGCTGCAGCACCATCTTCTCTACACTCTCTCACGTACCCAAGAAGTGTGTCGGCCTGTAAAACCAAACTCCGGCCTATTATTACACCTATGAGTCAGAGGTCGTTGTCATGGCTCCAGCAACGTCTTCTCTACACTCTCTCACGTACCGAAGAATAGTGTGTCGGCCTATAAAAACAAACTCAATTAACATCAAGAAGCCATAACCCAATTCACACATTAATTAACATAAATAAGCCATAACCCAATTCACACATTAATTAACATCAATAAGCCATAGCCCTATAAAATAAATTTCATTCCGAACCAGCTCAGACCACTGAACTCCCTCTGCAATTTGATTCTCTTTGGTTTCTCTGGTTAGCTCGTAATGACTTCATCTACAACAACACTCTCCCCAATTCAGAGGCCATCATATCGAAGATCTCCTCCATGGCGGATGGGCTATCCCTGTGAGCTTCAATGTTTTATGATTTATGTTAAAAAGGAGGAGCAAGGGAAACTCACGACAATTAGGGTCACAACACATAGTTGTGTCTAGCGTAGTCGTGAGTCTAGAGCACCAGAGAAGGAAGTCTTGCAATAGACCTCAGTCACGACAACTCGAGTCACGACACTAAGTCATGACTCTCGAGTCGTGAGTCGCAGGGCATGAGTGCAAGGATTCGAGTTTCAACAGTGGAGTCACGACAGTCCTGGTCACGACACCTAGTCGTGACTGGTGGAGGCGTGAGTCGTAGACATGAGGAGTGGAGAAGTCATGAGATGCTAAGGCAAGTCACGATAGTGAGAGTAATAAGACCCTGTCGTGACCTCACCTTTCGTTAGCTGATGTGACAAGAGGATTAGACCGCCATGGAGTCACGACACCCCCAATCGACATCAACTAACGACACCGAGTCGTTACTACCATACAGTTGTCTCCGAGATTCCCGGAGGAGGAGTCACGACACTAGGAAGTCACGACACCCTGTCATGACTCCGATGTCGTAACCTGTGCGCATAAACTCCAGATTTCATTCGAAAAGTATTCAAAGCCCTTGGTGAGTGTGTGATAGTATTTAAGGATTGTAGAGTAGAGACCAAATTGCCTTCCCATTATTTCTCTATATTTTCTTAGGTTTGGAGAGAGAAGCTCTAAGGTTAAAGAGAGAAGCTGAAGATCATCTTAGCTTGGAGAGGAAGAAGAAGGAGTTAGGACCACAAGAGCTTGTGTAATAGCTATCTTAGGGATTGTAAGCAACTTGATTACTCATTCTAATATTAGATTCAAAGCTTTCTTATCTTTAATCCATCTATTGTTCTTAGTATTGTTGAATGTTGATTTGAGAACAAACAATTGATTGTTTTGGGTCTTACTTGTTGTTTGAGGAGTAGAGGATTAGTGGGATTGCTAATCTAGGGTTGTTTGATAGAATTGGTGAGATTGTCAATTTAGGGATTGTTGGGATTAGAGTATTTTTGGTGACTGTCTTGAGATTTACATACTTGATGATGATTGCCATAGAGATGATTAGTTGCATGACCATGAGTAGCTAAGTTTTAGGATTGGGGTTGGATTTGAAGGGAATTGTGAATGAACTCATGATTGGGTCATGAACCAAATTGGATTAGTGTTATGATTAAGGATCTCTTTCATGTCTTGCAATTAATTAATAATTGTTGAGCATGGGTGGAGAGTCGGGCTTACATCTTTCCTTTCGGGAGGACGGCCATAATTTATAACTATAGAGTCCCAACTCGAAAGTTAGGGATTTCCTTCAAGGTTTTTAATAAGTGAATGTGGTTATCGAAACTCTAATCAATACATATTAGATACGGGTAAATGATTCACTACCTTTCATGAATTCGCAAAAGTCTATGTTCGGCCGAACATGGAAATCCCTATACCTTAATTTCAATAACTTAATTTGCTTCTCCAATTCGTAATTGACTATCCTTACTTCATGAATGATTCCTGGAAAATCCAATCTACCCGAACCATCTTTGTTAAATTGTGTAAGTGCCAAGTACTCGATTGTTTGATCTATTTGTTACATGATTGTTTGTGATTGTGTGGTAACAAAAGTCCCCTCATTTGCATTTGCCCAAGCCCGAAAACTTTCACCCTAAACCTAATGTACACCAGCTAAACTTCTCCGTGGGATCGATATTTGGGGTCGTAAACTTACTTCCCTTTTTACTTTGACTAGTTTCTTACTTACCGTTAGCACGGTCAAGGTTAATCCATTGGAGGATTGAGCCGTATCGTCATGTAAATGACGCCGTTGCCGGGGAGGATTAGGTGTCTAGCGACCTTAGGTTGAAAGTGAATTTCACGATTTGGATTTTATTTTTGTGTACTTGAAATTTTGTTTTAGAAAATCCAAAAAGATAATGCTTATTTTTTTTTTCATTTTTTAGTTTTGTGTTTAAAAAATACCAAAAATAGTAAGTGCTTGTTTGATATGTGTGAAGTGTTTGAGTGATAACATTTTGCGTGAGATAAATTTGTTGCATGGCATGCGGTTAAGATCTCATAGTTCCACAAGTTTGTTTTATCTTGATCTTTGAGATAATGAGTAAGTGTAAGGAAGCAAGGAAAACAAAAAGGTTAGCAATCAACGAAGAAGTTCAAGGACAGATTGAGAAAGAAACTCGCACTCAAATGTATGTGACTTTTTCTGGGGAGGAGAGGTTCTTCCATCATACCGCCAGATGGAGTATGAGTCCTTAATCCCTGGATCCGCCCGTGTCAGTAATATTTATGGACAACCTTATTACTATAGGGATGGTGGGCGGGTGAACATTAAACGTGTGCTCGAGGTACACATTGACAGGGAAACCAATTCGCACGCAAGCCCCGCAAATAATTGATATACGCATTATTAACACCAACATGACTTTTGTTGTGGTGTCAATTTACTGATTAAATACTGACTTTTCTTAAGACAGTTTAATCATCCACGTTTCGTTCCTAGAATAACCATCCATCTACTGCTTCATCTCAACTCAACTCTGATGAGTAATCACTTAAATTACTCAAACCAACTGCCTCATCATTGATAAATGAATTAAGTAAAGCAACACGTGGAAAATACATGGCGTAATTAAAAAAGAGAATCCGACGTGGCCCCCTCTATCTATCTACCAGAGCTCTATTTCCCACCACTCCCACATGCTTCTTCTCTCAAGCTCTAGTCCGAAACCAGCCAAACGTACAGTAGACCAATTTTATTCAGCAAAAATAAACCGAATATTATTGTGCTTTGTTCCTCTTGCTCGATGATACCTTATAAATTCGAGTACCAGAAGCCATGGCATAATATTACAAGCTTCAGCTTCTGCATCATCGTTTCCAAGTTGTAATCGCAGTAACAGTCGCGTCATTTTGTTCTTGGAGGACAAGTATCTGATTCGCCACAACTCACTCCACATGCTGCTTCACTCTATTTAAATCCGCCATGCCAATTCCAAGGCCACCTGTCTCTCTCTGCCTCTCTCTTTCTTCCTCGCACGAGCTCTCCTCCTCCTTTATCGCCAAATCTCACCGTGGTAGACCCTATCACGCCTCAGGTTCTGCTCCATTTCCATTTCCGTTTCCGTTTCTTTTTTCGTGGGTGTTGAGTGTTGGACACATGTTGCGCATTGTTTGTTTTTGTCTGGAGAATGGTTTGATGGATTGGGCATTGTGTTATTGGTCTTGAGTCTGTTTTGTTGTTGCTGTTCCGTTTGTGTGAAATTAGGGTTCTCCGGGTTTTGGATAGGATTTACCTGTGTAGTCTCTGGAGTGTCAAGTGTTTGAGGTTCAAATTACTACTTGGGAGTGAAAAAAAAACCATGATTTTTTTGTTTGATGGAGAAATTGGAATTTAGGTGTTTCCTAGGAGCATTTCTTTGAAGATTCTTAGAGTTGGAACTGAACTACATAAAGTTGCTGGTTTTTTGCTCTTTGATTTGCAATCTCACCTGAAAGGTATGACGTCTGTCTAAAGTTTATTTGTATAATTTTCTTATTAGAACATTAACATGTAATGCAAGTTCGACTAATGAACTGAAGAGGTATAGCTACTATCTGGTCAAGTGTGCTGGTCTGTTGGTTTATGACAACTTGTTGATGATGTTTAATGGAACAGGGAACCCCTCAAACTCTTCTATGCAGAATTTGATTTTTTTATAGGATGGAGGTCAATAGTACTTCTTTCCTCTTCTGGGTTTTTGTTTGTAATTATGGAATTGTCTCATAGAGTGGAGAGATGACACCTAAAAAAGTGAGCTTCTACCCATTTTAAAGATGATTTAATCTATGTTCGTGAAGCGTTATAAAATATCTATCTTGAATTTAACATTTAATTCAGGTTTATAGTATGCTTGATATATACCATGCTCTTGTTTTGTGACATAAGTCATCTTGTGAATAGAAACTTGTATCTTTCAGCTGTCGGAACCAATATCGGTACATTTAGATGCTCTCTTGTTAATCATTAAAACTTCTACAGTAATATGTTTGTTATGTGTTTGTATCGTCATTGTGAACTTGATACATAAATGGACTCGCGTGTGGTTATGACATGGTATATGTCAATCAGGGTTTCCTTGGGTTACTTATAATAAGTAACTAGAGTTCCTGGTTCGCATTAGTGGTTAGTTTCCTATTAGTATATGTGTATTCCCTATATAAAGGGATGCTCTCATTGTATTATGGACAACAAGAATCATCAATAAAGCATTAGATTGACATGGTATTAGAGCTGGGTTGATCTTGTTTCAACTTTTGTTCGAGTGTTGTTTTGCCCACTCGTCAATTATGTTTTAGCGGGTGGGTGAGGCATTATGTTGGAGCTAAACTCCAAGCCATCCTCTTCCGTGTATTTTTACTTGTAAATGCATTTTGTATTATTCAAGATATTTTCTGATATAATTATGGAAGACACGTGCAATTTAAGTGTAAGTATTTTGGACATCAAGTAGAAATCTCTTTGGTTTTGTCTTCTTTGTTTTGGTTTTCTTCCATTATTATTGTATTTCTCTTTTATGCAATAAATCTTCAGCTTGTCAAAAAAAATGTAGAAATCTATTTGTGTCATTTTGAGTTATTAACTTATTATTGCCTTACTTGCTTGAAGTAGCTATGTCATTTCAATTTTGTGCCATCATTGCCTGAATCTCCATTTTTGTCCACTTGTCTTATTCTTTATCAATTATTAGGAACGAATCCATTGCATTCCAGGTTTATTATGGATGGAAGTCAAGGGGTTGTTACAGCTGACATGGCATCACATTCTCAGATGTCTTCTAATGATGAGGAGCCATATGCTTGCATTTGGTCATCTCCCGAAGGAGGGAATAAGATTGGCATCGGAAAACAAATATTTTGCAACAGATCATTGAATATGAAGAGCATATTAGCTGTTGGGTTTGACATGGATTATACTTTGGCACAGTACAAGCCTGAAACATTTGAGACACTTGCTTATGATGGAACAATCAGAAAATTGGTGTATGATTTGGGATATCCTCATGAGGTTTGTCTTTTCGGCCCCCGAGTCTTAATATCTTGGAAAATTGATAGTGGGATATTGATAATGTTTACATTTATGTTTGTATAGTATGCTACACAATGCAATTTCTCAAACCTTAAATTTGATTATTATATGGTAGGCTGGTTACTGATCACCAATTTTGCAGTTGCTAGAATGGAAATTTGATTGGACATACATGGTCAGAGGTTTAGTTCTGGATAAAAAAAGAGGCAACATTCTGAAGGTGCTGAACCTATTAATTTTCTTAATCCTTTCTTGTACGATAAATTTATTTTTCGGTCATCTAGCCTTAACTGTTTTCTTCTGTTCTGTTGCTTGAATTTCATGGATGTAATGGTTGAATTCTTAATTCTGCAACATACAGATGGATCGACACAAATATGTCAAAGTAGCCTACCATGGATTCAGAGAAATGTCTAAGGATGATAAAGTTGCTACCTATGGGAATACTCTGATACGAGATGCTTTTGATGAGCCTGACTATGCTCTCATAGACACTCTTTTTTCACTAGCTGAAGCATACTTGTTTGCCCAGCTCGTTGATTTTAAGGACAACAATCCTGGAAAAGTTCCAAAGGGCGTCGAGTAAATATTCTTTTGATCTTTTATTTATTTATTCAATTCGAAGATTCTCCAACCCTTTCTTTCTGCATTATCCTTTTGGCTTTCCCATCTGCAATGATAACAGGAGATCCCATATGAGCACCTACAAATATGCACACACTGAAAATTTTGATTATTTCACAAATTATTAAGCGCAAACTGTTTTCTTGATTAGCATTTCATTACTATACTTGCTTGTTTATCTAGATAGTAGGCAGGAAAGCTGTTCTTCAATGTTCAATACATTGCTGTAGTACCAACTAATCTTTGATTTTGTTGATAGCTTGATCTAGAATATATGCTCCTTGGGGCCCTTGAGAATTTTTATTTTCATTTTCCTCCCATGAGAATGAAGATCTGAGTATAATGTGGCCTAGATAAGCAGAAACAACTATCTTGAAATTTCTGGACCAGAAGTTAGTAATGGTACTGCAAAATTATAAATATTCGAATGCTTGCTTAACTTATTCACTCTGCAAATCCTACTGCTTAGGATCTTTGTTCATGAACAATTTTTTTAAAAGCTGATACCAACATAAGTTGGGCGAAGTGGTATGGAGCTCACTCTAACATATTTGAGGATTAGATAGTATAGTATAATTTCCTTGTATTATTGCTGATCAAAAAATAAATAAATAAGTAAATAACTAATGCAGTCTTTAGTTTCTTCATAAGGAGAGACATATTGCCATCTAGAGGCTGAACTAAAATCCACCTTTACTTGATTGAATTTTACTTATGTTATGTTCTCAACCTTTTATTGCCCTTTACTTGATTGAATTTTACTTATGTTATGTTCTCAACCTTTTATTGCTAATGTCTTGATGATTATTCCTTTTAGTTACTCTCGGATGTACAAGGATGTTCGAGCTGCAGTGGACTTGTGTCATCGTGATGGGACTTTGAAGCAGATGGTTGCAAAAGATCCTAAAAGGTAAACATTGATATTGATTTTATAAAGAAAACACTAATTATATAGCTTGTGCCAGACTACCAGTTGACTTTCAAATGAATAATAAAAACAATGATATGAAAAATATGTTTTTTTTCCTTTTATCAGCAAAGGCAATAAATTAGAAGAGAGTAATAGATCCCGAAGTGAAAAATAATCTTCTTGTCACTGTTTGGAGTGATTTATTACTCTACCTTCATTCTGTATCGAGCTTACTTTCCTTTCTTTTCTCTTCAATGTATCTATTAGGTATATTAACGAGGATGCCTCATTAGTGGCCATGCTCAAAATGCTGAGAGAATCTGGCCGTTTAACATTCTTGGTGACCAATAGGTATTAACTTTTCCTTTTCCAAATTCATGGTTTTAATTGTCTGCCAGTGCCTTTTCCTTCTAAATAGTTATGTTCAAATTAGAGGATTTCCATGTAATATGCATATTGCAGCTTATGGGACTATTCAAACATTGTGATGAACTTCCTCTGTGGATGCCACTCTAGAGATGGTAGTGCTGCTAGCAAGTATGATTGGCTGAAGTACTTTGATGTTGTGATTACTGGCAGGTAATGTTATTTCCCTGAATACCTGGCATACCATGATATTGATGAGATAGCTTAACCTTAGTAACTTCTACACAGTGAATTAGTTGATTGACTTCCCTTATGAAGAAGGAAGGTCTATTTTTGCACTTAACGCAACATGAGTTGGTAGAGACAGATCCAACATGAGTTAGTAATGACAGATACCGCCGATGTGACTCGAGCACCCGGCCACAAGTGCAAATGCTTCGCCAGTTAGACAAGCGAGCTTTGGCTAGAAGCATAATGATTTGGGAATTGGCCATATCTATTAATAAATTTACCGTAGGCGTCAAATACTTTTGGTAATTAGCATACAAAATCTCCATATATACGCAAAAGCAAAAGCACAAGCATCTTAGTGGTATGGTGCATGGATCATAAGGTTGCTATTGCTTAATACAGTTACCATGTGATTTAGAAGTGTGATGTTTTGTCATTAATATAATATTTTTGAAATACATGCGTATGCATATGCAACTGCATATTCAGTGCAAAGCCAGGATTTTTTCATGAAGAGAAGCGTGCCAATCTTTTTGAGGTTGAGCCTGATTCTGGGATGCTGCTTAATACTGATAATGGGACTCCTATGCCTCAGGTCAGAAATGTGCTCTTCAGGCGCTTCATTGTCTTGCATGCATCATGTTTCTATTGGGACTCTTTTCATTCATTTTATATTTGATTATGAAGGTAGGGGATACTTTTCCAAGATTATCACTAAAGGAGTTGTCGGATACCTGTAGAGTCTTTCAGGTATCTTTGAGCACCATCTTATATATCAGCAAAACAACTGATATTTAATGTTCGGTTGCAATGATTACCATTTGTCATCCATAATTGTTTAATATTAACATTTTGAACTTGTCCTATCAGGGAGGGAACGTTGCTCATCTGCATAAACTACTTTCAATTGAAAGTAGTTCACAGGTGTTTCCTTTGTTTGTTTTCTTGACATTCTTTACTGTACTCTAATGGTTTTAGTCATTGTATTATTGGCATAAGAAACTCATAAATTGAAATAGTGATGTTCTTTCCCCTGTCCTTTTTCCATAAATTTATCAAGTAGTAGATAATTGTGCAATTTATCGGAAATTGCTAAGATGCATTTACTAGTCCCTCACCAGAAGAGCGACACTCTTTCTGTGTTGGTTAACTTGCCAACAGTAAAATGAGAGGATTAGTGTGCAAACAGCAATAGTAGCACTCTGAGGTGCCAAATGCCCATATCGGGGGGTTTATAGAACCACTAACCTTGTATCTTATTATACCAAGTCCCTGCCTAATTATTTGTATACTGTATTCTTAATAGTTTTATTACCATTCAGAAAGTGATTTTAATGTGTTCCGTATTCTTAGTAGGTTCTTTATGTTGGTGATCATATATATGGAGATATCCTGCGCAGTAAAAAGGTTCTTGGTAAGACATTATTGTCTCTAATATTCCTCTAAGATTGATCTCAACTTATAAGTTGCTTAGAAGCTGTGAAAAAAAAAGTTGGGGGTGCCCAACTTCTCACTCTCCATCTTGTAAGCCTTAAAAAAAGTAATTTTACGAGAGACTATTGTATCAGTTCACCTACATATAAACTATTTTTGAGAAGTCAATCCGAAAGTATTGATTTTCAAGCATGCTCTACTACATCCAACCTGGCTTATGTGAACGAAGAGGATCGGGAATTTGCTTATAAGGAGAGCAAGCATCGTTTAGCAACTAATCCAGATTTAGGTACCTATTTGAAGAGCTCGCCCGGGCATCTCTTATTCTTATTGACTAGATATGAGGTAGTAGTTTAGTCGAGGCTCCTAGAGTGAGGATACCATAACTAGAACCTTGTTTCAAACTGGAATTGGCACAATATCGAACTCTGTCCCAAATAGATGCATTTCCCTGTTAAAGAGTAGGATGCCCGAAAACATGAGAATACTGCTAAATAAGACTTGAGATCGAATCTACAGGGATAGGGAAAATCAAAGATTCGCACTACGAAAAAAGAGAGACTGGTCGAGCATTTATCAACCCTTTGGTCGAGTAAGAAATCCCTAAGGTCGAGCTCTAAATCCCGAGTAATCAATCCCGAGCCTTCTCCTGAAAACCAACTTCTTGATAATCTAAATACATTTGCAATCAGTTTTGGTCCAGACATATCATAAGTATTTTCTGGCATGATTACTGGTATGCTGCTCTATAATCGCATTAGCTGCCCTATTCATGTATTCTGTTATTGTTTTGGTCTTAAGCATTAGTATGATATAAAGACATTTTTGTGCTTATTGTCTTATAGTTTTGTGTTCTTTTGAGTAGGTTGGAGAACGATGCTTGTTGTCCCAGAGCTTGAGAGAGAGGTTGAGCTACTCTTTGAATCAAGAGATACTCGGAAGGTGGTTAGGAACTTCTTGTTGTTTATTTATAAAGTCAGTTGGCAAAGATCTTCCTTCTACATAAAGGAGGTCTTGAATTTAATAATTGACACACCCAATTGCTGATAAAAAAAGAAGCTTCTACAGAAATTGATAAACCGAATTAATATTTATTCTCAAACGGTCAAACCCAAGTTATCCAACATTAAAATTGATTTTAGTTGTATTATTGTTACAATTTGAAAGCAAATTATCTTATGGCTTCTCAGCGATAGTGTCTGTGACCTGCACTCTCTATGAGGATCTTAAACTTAAGAAACTTAGAAGCAATGCTGTAAATCAGTCTTTATCTGCTATACAATTTTTCGTCTATCCATGTGGCTATGGCCATTGTACCATTTGCCATGGTCCAAGCAGAGTTTTATACTGAGAGACCTGTACCCTAACATTGCACAGAAAATTCTAGATTAGCTTGCTCCATTGTCTATGACAACACATTAATGAACATTGATATTCCCTGTCCTTTTTGGTAACTTATACGAGTAACTTCTTGCAGCAACTTCGGTTACTAAGGAGGAAACGTGATCTCATTGAAGACCAAATACATCACTTAAAGTGGTCTCTTAAGTAAGTATAAACCTACAATACGGCACTTGTAGATTATCAGTATTGGTGCTTATCTGTTGAGATACATAGTATATGTTTGTACTGATCATACATTCCCTTGCGCTCAGGTGTGAAGATCTAACAGTTGATGAGAAACAAAAATCATCTTTCAGATTAACTGATTTGGAGGTTAATATGCTACTGAATGTAGCAATCAGTTTGTATATTTTGGGCTTGGGATAATGTAATTCACTCCAATGTTTCATTTGATAGGCTGAAAGGGAGCTAGTAGGATTAACTCACCAACAAACGCAACTGGAATCTCACCAAAAGGTAGATTACTCACTAGAAGTATCATTATTTTACTTGAAACCCTAATTGCTAGCAGTCTAGTTGTTGGTAGTGAGCACGATGACCAACTTTAGTTCCGAAACATATACAGTTCCACAGTGTCTGGGGACAGCTGATGAAGACTGGCTATCAAAATTCTCGATTTGCTCACCAGGTAAGATTTTACCATTCCTACATTAAAGATCCTATATACACAACACAATAAACCTCTAGTTCATGTGCCATGGGAAAATTTTATAAAAAGTTATTGGCATTTATATGTAGTAGACAAAATGATTTTGGCTAACTGACGTCACATATTTTACGCGTTGCAGGTTGAGAGATTTGCATGTCTTTACACAAGCCAAGTCTCAAACTTGGGACTATACTCCCCCAACAAATACTACAGACCCACCGAAGACTTCATGCCACATGAGTTTGATATCCTTCCACTTGCGTAAGGACAGTGCTTTTAATCTGAAGGTTGACAAACATGACATGGGTGTTCTATAATCTTCAGTGAGTAGGGATGTTTGTATCAACAATCTCATGCTTTTAAAAAAAATAACTGTGCATTCAAAATTCAATATCTTGCCAACTTCTAAGTTTGCTTTCTTTCAAGATGATGAATGTATGGACTGTGCGCAAAGTTAAAGATTGAATTGAAGAGGGCCGCGAGAACGCAGGCCCCAAATGACAAATTATGACGTAGGAGCTGCCACTTGGGCAGACGTTAGGCTAGCACCCCTCAAAGAGCAATGGGGGTCACAGCCCTAAGCCATGGGCCTTCTTGATCGCCCACTGACCCCGTCAAGGTAAGTGAGTTTCATACCTCAGCCCGTCTGATTTTATAGCCTACTCTACTCTATCATTTCTCTCGTCTACCAATGTGGGATCACACAACTTTAAGATGAGAAACCAAAATTGAAGCTAGTTAGCTGCAATTGGCATAAATATGGCATGTATTGATGGAACATTCATTTGCCTTGACCAAATTTGGCAAATATCATTTATATTCAAGTGTATGGAGGTAACCAGAAAATAGCTGCTTTCAATGAATCCTCCATCTGTCACAACAGGGGTCATTGATGAATGTCACCAGCTCAACTCATTCCTCTCTATTTATTGAACCTCTACATTCACATGCTTGTTGTCTCTACATCCATGGCCTTGCTTTTACTTTTCACTACATTATCATTATGCTTTACCATTCAATTGGCTGTCCCCCCATTACATTTACACAGATATGCATGTATTGTGGTTGTTGAGAATATGTAAGAAATGTCAATACATTAGTTTTGTAGCTTGGACTTGTGACTGTTACCTAACTCATGGCTTATGTAATTTAATACCTTTATGACATGTAAAAATGATTTTGTATGAATAAATATAATCAATGCTCAGATTTCCGTACAATTAGGAAATGCCAAACAAGTAGGGAAATAAACTGATCTCTTATATTTCACAAACTGGATCCATGGGAGTCAACAATTACACGGGCTGAATGCTGGTTTTGACAATAAACAAGCTCCTAAAATCTATAAGAATGTGAGGATTCACTTGGCTGCATCACCAATATTAACCCTTGGAATGAGAAAGAATTGTAAAGACCCACTCAGTGCTCATCTTGCCTCCATCTCTATCTCTTGCATGTCTACTGGTTCTGGGAAAATATCATTAGACAACATTTTAGGTGAAGATGAATGTTCTATCCCACCGCTTCCTTGAGACCCTACTCTTCCCGGTTGTCTTAATCCGCTGAGACCATCTCTGCTTGCATGCCCTAACACATTGGAGCTCTCTGATGAGTTTTGTCGCCAACTGCCAAAAACAGCAGCACTCCAAGATCGCCTTGCAGAGTGGGAACTGTCCTCTCTCACCACTTTCCATGGGTTTTCCAATGCTTTCAGGATGTATTTCATAGGGGGGCGCCTTGAAGGCTTGGGGTTAAGGCATGATTTAGCCACGACCGCCATGGCCCACACCTCTTCCAGTAGGTCCTCGTCTACTACTAGCAATGGATCAACAATTTTAGTTATGAGTTCCTTGTCATATATACTGATGTATGGCAGTGTTTGCTCCAGCCACTCTCTTGTACTGGAATCATCTGATCTGCTTATCCCGAGCTTACCTGTTACTAGCTCCAGTAGCACCTTCCCGAAGCAGTATACATCAGTCGCAGTTGATGAACCTGCTAATCACCATAAATATTTCTGCTTAAATTATTAACTAATACATGGCTTGAAACTTAACATCAAAACAGAACATTGTCCAGGCAATTGTTACGTACCAAAAGGGCCTTGATCGGAGGTTCTGCACATGACAAAGAAGTAGAGTTAGACAACTATAAACAGGATGCAAACCTGAAGAAAAACATCAACAGACAAAAATGATGATTAATTTATAACGTGGGAAATGATAGTTTGGTACACCAAAAACATTAAGTTCCCAACTTTGATATACCAAAAGTATTACTTTACCTTTTCTGCATACCCAATATGCCATTTTTCTCATATTTAGTCACGATTTGAGGCACTTAACAAGCAAAAAGGGGAACTTGGGTGCGGGAAAAATCATAATAATTGGGTGTATCAAACTGCCCTTTCCCCAAAATAATGTCTGAAGTTGACTTTCATAAACCCATTTTCAAGAGGTATTTATGTGGTAATATATAATACTAACAATTTTTGTGTAGAGACTACCAGCACAACTATATGCCATAAACAAGGGATAATATCAACTGATACAGTAGTGCTTCTATATAAATAGAGTTTCACCTCATGTTAAATACAGTAAAACATGTTTAAGTATTTTATCATTCAACGTGTTTCTACATACAGATTTATATCCTATAATTTTGAAGCTATTCTATTATACATATGATGTGAACTATGCTTCAATCTTGACGATGAAGACTTGGAAGCATTTACAATGGAAATGTTGAGTGAAAGGAAAAGGCAATTAACATATTTTTTTGTTTCCTCATAAATACTACATGAAAATAAACAATATACCGGCAAAGCAAAATAAGATGTAGAACCAAAATTCTGGCTACTAGTCAAAGTGCAATGCGTAAATGCTCAAAATATTATAGACTGATAAAATACTTACGGTGGCTTCCACAACAACCTTGTGAGCACATTTTGGTGAGTATCCCCTTGAGTGTGAACTTCACTTAGACTGCCAAGTCTGACTTCAAACTTATCATCTAGAAGTATACTGCTGGCTTGAACATCCCTACAAACAACCATATAAAATATAAGCAAATTTAACATTCAAACTAATATAGAATTATGCTTTGTTATGGGATAAACTCCATATTTCCCATGCGATGAGGCTAGAATAGTTCACTTTTGAAAGCTTAGTACCTGTGAACAATTGAGGGGGCACACTCATGGTGAAGATAAGATAGGCCTTCAGCAGCTCCAGTTGCAATTTTTAATCTTGTAATCCAGTCCAGTGATTGTAGGCCGTCAGCTTCAGGATTTGCAACTCGGTTAAAGGAAGTAGCCAAGTCACCATTTGGCATGTACTTGTAGACCAAAAGCTTGTCATTCTCATGCTCCAGGCAATGTCCCAGGAGGAGTGCCAATCTTGTATGCGAGACCTTGCTGAAAAACTCCAACTCAACCATGTGTGAATCTTTCTTGACAAAGCGCAAATCAACCTTTTTAATTACCACAGGGGTCCCACCTTCCAATATCCCACTGTAGAGATCTCCAGAATGGCCATGTTTAATGAGATTTTCTTCACTAAAATCACCAGTTGAAAGGAGCATCTGCTCATAGGAAAACGACTCTCCGAGATCTGAAATGAATATAGGATCCCTGGCAAGGGTTGAGCTGCCTCCTTCAGGAACAGGCCCCACATTCGCGCTAGATCTCTGATTTGCATTGCCCTTATCACACACTCTCAAAATTAGGACTAGAACCAATACCAAAAGAAATATGAATCCAAGTCCACCAAATACTCCCACCAGGATGAATGTCAATCTCTTGCTATTATTTAAGGCAGGGGGTGATGGTGATTGTGCTGGTTCTTGGACTCCAAACCTATCAAAAGATAAACCTCTCTCTGCATAAAAAAGCCTACAGTCCTCCAAATTCTTCTGATTGAGTACATCCTGAAGACAATTCTGGTTAAGTGTAGCATTGATTCGATCATCATCCAATACCTTTCCTTGGAGATAATTTCCAGAGAGGTCAATGAAACGGAACTTCCCAAGGGGAGTAGTCAGAGCTCCATAGAACAGATTGTTTGAGAGGTTGAACCTGCCTCCAGAGCCATTACCATATGAACCAAGGCTGGGCAGAACACCAGTAAAGTTATTGCTGGAAACATCAACAAAGCTCAAGTTAGGCATTGACCACAGTACACCAGGAAGAGAACCATCAAGCTTATTGCCACTTAAAACCACAACCTCCAGATGAGCTAGACTCAGAAAAAAAACATCACGCAAAGGACCATCCAGGCCATTATACCCAATCACCATCTTCCTCAAACTCCTCAACCCTCCCAATTCCACAGGCAGTGACCCGGACAATGAGTTCTTGCCAAGATCAAGCTCAACCAATCGAGAAGCGTTGCCCAACTCACCAGGAACAGACCCAGAAAGGCTATTATCAGAAAGATTCAAACTTTCAAGGCTAGAGAGCCTTCCCAAACCCGGTGGAACGGACCCAGATAGGAAATTTCCAGAGAGGTCAAGCCGGGTAAGATTCCCCAGAAATGCAAAATCCGGAGGTACTGCCCCAGTAAGAAAATTCATAGAAAGATCAAGAACTGAGAGCTGCAACAATCTCCCCAATGCAGAAGGAACATTCCCAGTAAGGTTGTTGTCAGACAGATACAGAGCTTTGAGTCCTCCGAGGGCACCAAGCGACGCCGGAATCGACCCGTCCACAGAAGCAGACCTAAGATCGAGCACCTGGAGCGCAGTCAGGCGCTGCCCAAACCACTCCGGAATCGACCCAGGAAGCGAAAACCCAGAAGCATTGAACGAAACCAGATGGGTAAAATTCGGAAGAGCGTCAACAGCAAACCTAGGATTGGCTCTCCCGTCGCGGGTCCGCCGCATCCCTGAGACGTTAATCTCCACGACGCGGCCTCCTCCGCCGCATCGGACTCCGGCCCACGAACAGGGCTCGGCCTTGCGCGGCCAATATCTAGACCGGAGACCCAGAGACGACCGGAGGTCGAGCAATGCGTGGAGTTCGGCGCCGGAGCTCAGGCGCAAGGTTCCATTCTGGGCGAGCGCGCACTGAAACAACAGGAAGAGCGAGATTGAGGAGAAGAAGAGGAAGAGGCGGTCAGGTTCAGTCATGGCCACGAACGAAAAAGGGAGGTTAGATGGGGTATGGAGGTCCACTGATGTTGACAGTGGTCGTGGTTGCCATCAGTGTAGTGCTGTACAGTAGAGTAGTGTGACTATTTGTATGCATGTCGATGCAGACTGGACTGGGGATGCTGCGACCACAGCACTTGACTTGAGAATTGAGGAAAGCGACAAAATTACTGTTGAAACATTTCTTTTTTCTTCAAATCACAACCTCATTTGGTGTTTAAGACAGAGAAAGGGAAAATAAAGAGAGGCGGACATTAATGAATAGGCAGGCAGGGGGGCTGGGTAGCTTTCATAAATGAGGTTGTGGTGATTTTCGGTCCTTTTGTTCCGACATATCACCGGCTGCTCCGTGGCTTTATTGGCTTTTACCACTTTTCTATGTAAGCAACCCGTGTTTAGTTGGTTATAATGCATAGGTCAAATGGCAAAAACATATTACATTTTTGCAAGATGTTGTGTTGCTCTTAACATGTTCCTATCACTTGTTACACCCAAAAACATATTACACTTTTGCAAGATGTTGTGTTGCTCTTAACATGTTCCTATCACTTGTTACACCCACTACTTTTGTAGAAGACATAGTTCTCCGAATTATTAACTCATTGGCATCACACATTTTAACCTACCAATCTATGATATAGTAAATTTTATCAACTAAAAGCATGATTTTATCGATTGGAAACAAGATTTCATCAATTTCAAATATAAATTTATTAACTCACCAATACATTTATCAATCAAAAACAATGTGTTATGAGCTTAATGTATGGTTTTTATCATGGTAATAATTAGTTTTATCAACCATGAACAATATTTTACCAAATGGTTAACGATATTTTATCAACTTTGTCTAAACAAGCAAAGGCCGTTGTTGATGAATAAATGCCCAACATCGACGAGCAGAGCTTAGACTGGGGCTGTGAAGTGCGTCATCTTTGATTAGAGACTCGGTGTCTGATTTTTATCATGTTAATGATATGTTTTATCAAATGAGAATGCTTTTATCAACCGAGTGATATGTTTATTCATCAACTCACAAATCTACTTTATCAACTAGCAACAATGTGTTATCAACTTAATGTTTGGTTTTTAACATGTTGGTGATAAGTATTACTGATTGTTGAAGAATGGGTTGCACTTGCCCATTATTGAAATAAAAACTGACTGGTTAGAAACTTGTTTGAAGATGTACATGGTTACTGTTTGATCACATGGATGCACTTCAATTAATGTAAAATTAGGCTTTTTACAAGTCAAAATCTGCTCTATGTTCATAGACTGCCACCTTCCCGTCTCTGGAAACAAGTACAGAAATCAATTTCTTCTTTAAAGGGTCCGCAAATGAACCAACAATTAATGGTCCTAATAAGCTTGTAATCTCAGCCTGATAGGGCCGTTTTTGACCTATAAGACTTAAATATCTGATTATATGTGGACCAACCACACTGTAGATTTCCCTACAAGAGAAGTAGAAAAGCTGCAGCAGCAGCAACCAGTGGTAAAGATTGTTGCAAGTCTAAGAAAATAATAGCCAATCCTGTGTGTGTGAACAATTCAGACGAGTGAGTGATTAATTAATCATAACTCGGAGACAAATATAGGTCATCGTAAGGCCCAAGGATCAGCTAACACGTATGAAATGGGCTCCTAAAGGCCCAATAAGTATGTCCTTCCCAACGGGGCTGGATGGGCACTCGTGCCATCTCAATGGGAAATAACTAAAAACCACCTTCATTTGTTTGTGATTTTTAATTTATCATTCTTTCAACAAAAAATATTGTAAATCAACATATTCAATTATATGTAATTTGTGATTTAACATCTTTTAAGTATGATCTTCACCCTTGTGTCCTATTCCCGCCTCGTTTCTAAAACAATATAATTTACCCCGTCTCGTTCCTTGCCCCGATTAGATATAAAAAAATCACCATTCTTCAAATCTAATCCAAAATGAAAATAAACTATCAGTTTAGTTAGAATATAATATAAAACTATAATTTGTCCTTCAACTATTCGTTTAAGTTTTTAGTTGAGTTGATCCTCTAATATGTAATCAGATGCAGTATCTCGTGACACATGTTCGAATCCCAGGACTTGCATATTATATTTCATTCAAAAAAATTCTTCTAACTTCTAATGAGCTCCAATAGTGATATGAACTCGTTGAAGTTAAAAATCTTATGCGGACTGTCTATCGGGAAGGTTCAGATAGAGACAAAGTTTTCGTGTGGGAAACATTCGAGTGTAGGATGGATCGAACGAAGCCAAGATGGGTTGCGAAAATCCCGTCGATAATTCGAACGAACACTACAAGAATTTCGAGCACAAATTCTTGATAAGTTCTAGAGTTAAGAGAATCCTCTCTAAATACACAATCATACAATGTTTTATATATTTCAAGTCTAACTCAAACTAGAGCTCACACAATTATTTATGGTGAAGTAAAAACTACCCAAAGGTCTTCCAATTCAGTAGTCATAATACCAATTGAATGAAAAAAAAACATTACCCAAAAACATAAGTAATGAAAAATAAACCCCCAAGTAAATGAAAGCTAATGGTGCACATTCAATTACACCAAGAGAAAAATAAATAAAAATTATTTAATTAAAATAAAATACTTCTTGTGGCCGGCTGAACGTCTGGTTCGGTTTTGGCATATATGGTGCAAAGTCTTGTGACCGCTATGGAACCGTTGACGTCGTAAATATTGTGATGTAACAAGACCAAATCTTTGACGAAGTATTTAGGAACTATGTCTCTAA